>JADBJO010014523.1:0-32500 GCA_016801955.1 Conus betulinus
TATGTGGACACGGATATGTATGCGTGTATATAGGTATATTTATGACCCTAATATCTGACAGTCCACTAAGCGATTTCGGGGGTGGGGGTGGGGGGGGGGGGGGGGGGGGGGGGGGGGTCAAAATCAGAACGAGGACCCCCTTTTTTCGTTCTCCGTCGCTGCAGGCCTCTTTTAATCGCAGATTAGAGCTGGGGGATGATAGTAACGTCAAATGAAAACAAAATGTTTTTGATGTACAAAGATTTTTTTTTTTTTTTTTTTTTTTTTTTTTTTTTGACAGGAGAGTAATTGGGGGTTATGGGTGGGGGAGGTGGGGTAGGGGATGGGATATATGCCATAGGACCACTTTCAGGATAGATGAATTGAGATTTCCAACCATTCTCATATGGAGAGACATGGCAAACTGGATCTCGGTGAATATACTCTCTGATTGTGAACAGAGGAATAATTTCTGTTGAGAAAGAAGTGAATTGATTATTTTTTAAAAGAATTGTGAATGTTGCACAATCGGATTGGAACTACACAGGCGGGCACACGCAGGGACACACACGAGTACATATACTCCCGCTTCACTCATGCGGGCATGGATGCGCGCGCGCACAAGAGGTCGGGGAGGAACGGGAGGATTTAGAGTGAGTACGCAAAGAGTTTGCTCTTTCGACAGATTACTCTGGGTACCGTTGATTCCTGTGGATTCTTTCCTTCTCTTTTCAATCTTTCCAGACTCATGCACACGAGACAAGATGCCTATCATTGTAAATTGTGTCAAATGATACCTAATCTCAAAAAATGAAGTGTGAAAAATGAGGCAACAACATGGAGTGAGAATTTCTTTTGTTGTTGTTGTTTATTGTATATATATTTTTCCAGAGGCCAACATTTGGCCCAGTGTTGATGCATAATGATAATGTGATGGAACCCCGTACTTACCGTTGACTTTTTTTTTTTTTTTCTTTCTTTTTCTTTTTTTTTTTTTTTTTTTTTTTTGAATGAAAAACGTAAATGTGTATTGTTTGTATGGATGCACCGCATGTAGCCAAATTCTCTCTCTGTCCTCTCTCCCTCCCTCAAGCGTACACACCCGCGTGTGGGGGTGTGCGTGCGCGCGGGCGCGCGTGGGCGCGCGCGCGGGCGCGAGGGTGCTCGCGCGTGCGCGCGTGCGCGCGCGCGCGCATTCACAGACATGTATGTATGCAGTTGCATACATGTACGCGCGCGCGCACGGGTGCACGCATGTAAGAAATAGTGATGCCTATAGGAACCCCCCTGCTGCCCCATTTCACACATGTGTTGTCATGTCACTCAACATCCAAAACAAGAGGAAGGACATGAATGGTCAAAATGAATGGTTTTGTTCGTTGTATCAGTCTTCTGTAAATTATTCTTTGTATGTTTCTTCCAATTGATTTTAGACTGTATTTTTTTTTGTTCTTTTCGTGAATGTATGTCAATTTTGAGTGGAATGTGCTACTTGCTTTTCAAGTATATGATTTCGATGTAGAAAATCCGTATGTGGGATCTGTGTTTTGGCTCCTATGTTATAGTCAGTATGGGGGGAGAGGTGGGGGGAGGGTGGGGTGATGCGGTGCGGGGGGGGGGGGGGGGGGGGATGAAATGAGAAGGGAAGTTCAAAACTCACTTGCAAAACTTTTTTGCTTTTTTTTTTTTTTTTTTTTTTTTTTTTGCTCCCTCCCCCTTCCCTCGCGCCCCCTGCCCGACCCTCTGACCCTCTTCCTTTTTTTTTTTTTTTTTTTTAAAAAAAAAAAAAAATTTTTTTTTTTTTTTTTTTTTTTTTCGAAACAAGTCGGATGGGCTTCCGGGGTTGGGTGGGGGTGGGGGAGTTTTTAACGTGAATGTGGTGGCTGAAACGTTTTGCCAGATAAATCGACAAATATACCTTAACTCAAGGGAACCTGTTGAGAGGGGTGGATTAGGGAGGGGGTGGTGCGGGGGGAGGGTGTAAGACTGAAGTCAAATTATGTTGTGAGGAAGTCTGCCTCTACGACCGCCTTCTTCTTTTATAATATCTTGGTCCCGTGACATCTTTTTCAACCTCATGAGCATCTCTCATCTCTCTCTCTCTCTCTCTCTGTCTGTGTATCTGTCTGTCCGTTTCTTGTCTCTCTGTCTGTCTGTCTGTCTGTCTGTCTGTCTGTCTCTCTCTCTCTCTCTCTTACCGGGGAAATGGGAGTAAGAAAAATGAAGAGATACTTAACATTTTATTCATCTAGAAATGAACAGTGTTGTAAAGTCGAATGCCATAACAACGTTTTTTTTCTGTGAAAAATATTGATACCAGTTTTTTTGCTGTGGATCCACTTCATCTATTGCACTTATGCCTCGCCCAGGATTGTCGAGGAGAACTTTTGACTTTTTGATTGCATTTTTTTTTTTTTTTTTGTTATTGTGTGAACAAGATGTTTAATAGTTGTACATGTACATTTTTTTCTATTTCTATATGTTATATTAGGATCATCTGCATTCAACTGTTTAATATCAGGATATGTCAGCGATATTGTGTTAACAGAACTGGCACGCAGGGAACTGTTTTAAAGAATACCCTACATTTAAGAAAAAAAAACGAAATCATGAATAGTCTTATAGTTTCATCTCTTAACTGTCAGGGTCTCGGTAACTTTCAGAAAAGAAGAGATGTCTTCAATTTTTGCGACAGAAAAAATACTCTGTATATTTTCTGCAAGACACTCATTTTAGTCAATCAATGGAACGTCAAATCAGAGCGGATGGGGTTATGAGTGTGTATACGCTTCCAACAATACAAGGTCTAGAGGAGTAGTAGCTTTTGCTGAATAACAATTTTGAATTTAAAATCATAAACACTATAAAGGATGAAAATGGTAATTATGTAATTTTAGTATTGAATACAATGGGAAAAGACATAGTTTTAGTAAATATTTACGGTCCAAATAGAGATGAGCCATCCTTTTTCATGAATATACAAAAAAAAATTGAAGAGAGTAAAATTCAGGATGTAATTATTGGAGGAGACTGGAATTTAGTTCTTAACCCTCATCTAGACTGTTATAATTACAAACATGTCAACAACCCTAAAGCACAAGAAACTGTTTATAACATGATATCTGATCTTGAACTTGTTGACGTTTGGCGAGAGTTTAATCCAGAAGTTCAAAGGTATAGCTGGAGAAGGTTAAACCCAGTACAACAAAGCCGTCTAGACTTTTTCCTTTATCAGACTCGCTGTTTAGATATGTCAAAGAAGCAGACATTGTATATGGTCATAGAAGTGATCATTCTCTCATAAATACCAAACTAATATTTAGACAGGAAGAAAGGCAAAAAAAAGCTATGGAAATTCAACTCTTCCCTTCTTAAAGACCCCAAATATGTAGAACTAGTCCATGGAACTATAAGCAAAATTAAAGAGCAATACGCAGCATTACCTTACAAACGGGAAAGTTTAAGTGAAATTTCTGATGACCAGATTCAATTTACAGTATCAGACCAATTATTCTTAGACGTCCTTTTCATGGAAATAAGAGCAGAAACTATATCGTACAGCATAAGAGAAAAGAAAAGACTAACAATTAAGGAAGAGACCCTGGTAAGAGAAATTTCAGTTTTGGGAAAACAAACTAAGTATTAGTGAAATTGATAAACAGTTACTAAGCAACAAAAGGAAACGAGCTGAATGAAATCAGAAAAAAAAAAAACAGAAGGGGTCATTATTAGATCAAAAGCAAGATGGGCTTCTTGGGGTGAGAAAATAAGTAATATATTTTGTTCCATGGAAAAAAAGACATTTTGTTAGCAAACAAATGACAAAGCTAATCACAAAGCAAGGTGAAGTACTGTCAGAAACTAATGACCTGTTGAAAGAAACTAAAGATTTCTATGAAGAACTATACAAACAAAGAGAAAAGACAGAATTAGATATCAGTAATTACGTTACAAAAGTCACAAAACTAACGCAAGCAGAAGGTGAAAATCTAGAAGGTTACATAACTGTAGAGGAAGCATCAAGGGCTTTGAAAAATATGCAGAACGACAAAAGTCCAGGAACAGATGGAATAACAGTTAACTTTTTAAATTCTTCTGGAAACAGTTGCGCTGTTTTCGTCGTCGTACGCTCATTAAATGAAGGGTATTTGAAAGGAGAATTATCAATTACACAAAAGGAAGGGATCATTATATGTTTACCGAAAGAAGATAAAAAGGAATATCTCAAAAACTGGAGGCCAATAACGTTACTTAATGTGGTTTACAAAATTGGATCATCATGCATTTCAAATAGAATCAAGTCAGTCTTGCCTAAACTTATTAATGAAGATCAAACAGGATTGTACCTGGAAGGTATATTGGAGATAATCTTAGGACAATTTATGACATGATACACTATCTGGAAGAAAATCAGTTACCTGGGTTACTAGTTTCGATTGACTTCGAAAAAGCATTCGATACAGTAGATTGGCTGTATATGAATGAGGTATTAAAAGCGTATGGGTTCGGTGAATTTGTCCGCAACTGGATTTCAGTCTTTTATACGAACATAAAGGCATACGTAACGGTAAATGGTAAATGGTAAAATGTCAACAAGCTTTATAATCCAAAGAGGCTGTCGCCAGGGTGACCAATTTCTCCATACTTATTTGTTTTATGTGTAGAATTACTAGCTTGTAAAATAAGAGAAGATACTGATATAAGAGGTATAAAATTAGCAGATACAGAATTCAAGATAAGTCAGTTTGCAGATGATACCACCTGTACTTTAGAAGGTGACAGACGTTCATATGTAAAATTGTTTGATACACTTGATGAGTTTGATGCCATCTCAGGTCTTAAATTGAATTATGAAAAGACTCTAAACGTATGGCTTGGTAGTAAGAAAAATTCGAAAGAAACTTACTTAAACCATAAGCAGATGAAATGGAACCCACATACATTTAAAATACTGGGGGGCTATGGTTCACTAATGATTTGTCAAACATGGTTGAAATAAACATGGGAGACAAACTCTTCGAAGTAAAAAAAATTATTTAGAATTTGGCTACAAAGAACAATAACACCTTTGGGCAGAGTAGCGGTACTAAAATCCTTAATCCTTTCAAAGCTTATCTTTCTTTGGATACTTCTTCCAAATCCGCCAGACACTCAGATCAAGAAAATTCAGAAAAGTTGTTTTGAGTTTGTATGGGAAAATAAAATGGACAAAATCAAACGCAAATATTCAGTGCACAATACTGAAAATGGAGGGATAGGTATCCCAAAAATTGAAGATATATAAAGGCATTGAAACTAATGTGGATAAGGAAAATACTAACCAAAAAAACCAAAATGGGTGGTAATGTTGCTGTCACAATGTCCAGAATTAGAATCAATTCATAAAATTGGACCGCGTTTTTTTTTTTAGTAAACTAGTTCTAACGACTTCTGGAGAGATGTTTTCGGCGCATATAGTCAATTTTGTAATCAAGTAGAATTAAATTAAATGAAGGGCATGAACTTGCATCAGAGCCCCATTTCTACAATGAAAAATTCAAGATTGCCAACAGGACTTTTCATTACAAGAAATGGACACAAAATAAATATATATCTAGTGAAGGATTTACTGGATGAAAACGGCAATTTCCTGCCTTATAGATCATTTAGTCAAAAAATCGGAATGAAAACAAACTTTTTAGAATACACAAGTTGTATACAATCAATTAAAAAATATCAGAGGAGTAGAAATATCCATATTCAAGATAATGCAACCGAAAAAGTGAGTAAAGCCGTACAGTCGATAGTTAATGTACAAAGAGGATCAAAGGTATACTATGAACTGCTTCTAGAAAAAATTGAAATATTAAATATCAAGCCTTTCATGCGATGGGAAAAGACATTCAATAATACACCGATTGATTGGGAAGCAGTGTTGAAAAAAATAAGGAAAATAAAAGAAGTCAAATTAAAATGGTTTCAAACCAGAATATGCTATAGAATTCTGGTGACAAATAATGTCTTAAGCAAAATGGGCATTGCTGACAGTAGTTTGTGTAATTTCTGCCAAAAAGAGAAAGATACAATAGAACACTACTTATTTACCTGTCAACATTCATGTCTTTTTTGGCGGGGAATTAGAGACAGTCATGAAAGAAAAATGTGGAAATTGCAAACGTCTTCATTTAAATTTTGAACGTGTCCTCTTCAGCACAGAAGACAACAGTAAAACTGATGAAGTATTTGACCTTATTATTTTGTTAGGAAAATTTCATGTATACAAATGCAGAATAAACAAAACAAAACCAAACGTACATGTCTTTTTGAAAGAATTGCATATCAAATACAAGATAGAAAAATATGCACATGATTTAGAGATGAAGCAATACGAGTTCAAAACAAAATGGTATCCATACACCAGTCTACTCAAAATATGATTTTTCCTTATCTTTTACTGTGCATCCCATCCAAATAAAAAAAAAATCATATATAAAAATCCAGATTAAGAAAAATTTTTACACTTTTACTTTTCTTTTCTTCTGATTTCTGATTCGAGGGGAGTAGTGATATCTTCTGCTACAAAAAAAAATTATGAAACTTCTCTGATGATAAACCACCGCTTTGAGTCCTCTAGCGTGCTGATTTACCAACTGCAAAGTGAAATGAAGTTCCTATGAAAGAAGAGATTACAATCTAAGTATTATGTCCTTGTTATCATTTGTTTGACATCATCAACCTTAGTTGTGTATCGCTGACATTTTCGTTTGAGTATGTGCGGGTTGTATATATATGTATATATATATATATATATGTGTATATATGTGTGTATGTGTATATATATGTATGTGTATATGTGTATATATATATATATATATATATATATATATATATATATATATATATATATATATATATATATATATATATATATATATATATATATATGTATATATATATATATATATGTATATATATATATATATATATATATATATATATATATATATATATATAGTGTGTGTGTATATGTATATGTGTGTGTATATGTATGTGTATATATATGTATGTGTATGTATATATGCTTTTGTTTGTTTGTTCCTTTTTTCTTCTTCTTCTTCTTCTTCTTTTTTCTTTTTTTTTTGCAGTTGATCAGTTTTCTGATATGTATGTATGTACGCTTTTCTTACATTTTTGCCCATATCGTATGCAGTTGTGTGATGGTGTTATCAGAGGGTTTTTTTTGTTGTTTTGTTTTGTTTTGTTTTTGTGTTGTTATTACTTCTGTGTTTGTTTATTTTTCCGTAATTTGTAAAGAAATTTCTCATTGTGTGTCAAAAAAAAAAAATGTATTGAACGAATAAATATCATTATCATGATAAACGATGAATAGCATCGCCATTATCAATGATTAATGACATCACTATATGATCATTGATAAATAACACCACCACGATAAATAACTTCACCATGAGAAACGGTGATAAAAGTCACTATGATCAATGATGAGTAACATCACAACGATCACTGATAAATTACATACCATGATCAATAACTTCACAATGATAAATGATAAATAACATCACTTTCATCATCATTTTTTCTTTCTTTCTTTCTGCGTACGCAGGCTGATACTCCTGCGGACACTGCCTATATAGACAGGCAGTGGAGTTTTATGGGTATGACCGTAGAAAAAGAAAAAGAAACACCCGAAGGTGCTGGGGAGGACCCAGAGAAGCACTGTCTCCACCTGCCCTTTTGAGCAGTCCTGTACCACCCTTGGAGGCCTGCGCTGTGTTGACGATGGGTACAGGCACGCGCAGGACACTCCATTAAGATATCAAGGGACATAACTGCTCCTGAACAGAGGTAAATCAGACTACAGGATGCAACTCATAACAGCCTTAAAGTAGCATCCACATGGGTGTGCCAGCCCGTATTTCATGACTGCAGAGCCCACCGGCGAAAAACACCATCCTCCAGCTGTCGAGCACACCCCACAGACCCAACCACCCCTGCCCATGGACAGATGAAGACAGTGCCACTCCAGACACAGCCAAGCTTTCGCCATACGGTCTTATGAGCCCTCAAGAGAGAATCCAAAGTTGTAGTCTTTCCCACTGTCAACAGGGCTTTCCCTGTGGTCAGTGGGTCTTTCCTCACCGTCACTGGACCTTTCTCCAGGGTCAGCCTAGTTAAGGCAAAGAAGAAAAAGAAACACCCGAAGGTGCTGGGGAGGACCCAGAGAAGCACTGTCTCCATCTGCCTTTTGAGCAGTCCTGTACCACTCTTGGAGGCCTGCGCTGTGTTGACGATAGGTACAGACACGCGCAGGACACTCCATTAAGATATCAAGGGACATAACTGCTCCTGTATGACAGTTTTTTCATCCCTCCATTAAGGCAGCCATACTCCATCTTCGGGGAAACTTTCATAACTGATAGATAACATCACCATGACATAACTTCATCATGATAAACAGTAATAAAAACCACTATGATCAATGATAAATAACATAACAAAGATCAATGAAGACTTACGTCACTGTGATCAATAACATCACTATGATCGATGACAAATTACATAAGAATGATCAATGATATGACATCATCATGATCAATGATAAGTGACATAATTATGACCATTGATAAATAGCATTACCATGATGAATAACTTCATCTTGATGAATAGTAATAACATCACCATGATCAAGGATAAATAACATTACAATCGATCAGTTATAAATAACATAGTCATGATCAATAATAGATAACAAGAACATGATCATTGATGCATAGCATCTTCATGATCAGTGATGAATAGCATCACCGTGATCAATGATAAACAACATTACCGTGATCAGCGATATAAATGACATCACCATGATCAATGATAAATGACATCATCATGATCAATGATAAATAAACACCACCATGATCAATGATAGATAACACCACCATGATCAATGACAAATATAATCACCGTCATAAATAACATCATCATGATCAATGATAGATAACACCACCATGATCAGTGACAAATATAATCACCGTCATAAATAACATCACCATGATCAATGATAAATAACACCACCATGATAAATTATAAATAACACCACCATGATCAATGATAAATAACACCACTATGATCAATGACAAATATAATCACCGTCATAAATAACATCACCATGATCAATGAGAAATAACACCACCATGATCAATGAGAAATAACACCACCATGATCAATGATAAATAACATCACCATGATCAATAATGAATACAATCATCGTCATGAATAACATCACCATGATGAATAAACATCACCATTATCAACTACATAAATCACCAAGATCGATACAATGATCAGTGATGAATAACATGACCACGATCAATGATGAATAACATCACCACGGTCAATGATAAATAACATCACCACAGTCCAAAAAATAAATGACATATCCAATGTAAAGAGTCATGAATGTTGCCCTTTCAATATTTGTTAACCTTTTGCTCTGAAGCTTATTACAAAAAAAAATTACATCCATCCTTGTCTAATGCATTTTGTCAACGCCGCCTATGTTCTCTACTTTTGTTACGTCTTGGCACTAGCCAGTTAGAAACCTGTCAAAGATTCAGATGTCTGGGTCCTAGACAATATCCCTGATTTCAAGATTTTTTTTCTCCTATGTTATGTTTTTCTTTACATTTTATTTCATTTTAAACCAGAGATTTCATTTTAAGTGACTCGTATTATACGTGAAAAGAGAGGGGGGGGGGGGGGGGGGGGGGGGTGTTCCCGCCAAGCACACCGACAAACAGAGTACAGGACTAGTCTAGTCATGTACTCTTGTTTGTCTGTGTGTCCTTGGCGGTAACTAACCCCCTCTCTTTTCAATTTTTTTTGCTTCCTTTTCCGCCCAGTCACTCCGTTTTTGAAACTTTTCGTATTATACTGATCTTTCCAACAAAATTTATATCAAGTTTTCAGGTTCTAGCTTCGCGCTGTGTTTGTAAAGCCAATGGATTGCATTGGATATAGAGAGAGAGATTGCACTATGTCAGTGTCAGTATCATCAAGGTTTAACTGCGTGTGGAATAGTCCTTTAATGCTGCACCACATCTGTTCAGCCATTCAGGCCAGTTTCAAATGGTTTTGTGATTCAGGCTGAGTGTACACGTCCTGAGTATTTAGGTTACGCTTCCTCCTTTCTGAAATTGAAGTTATTTTGGATTGATCCGATTTCTGCGGTCTTCTTCGGTGATTGTTGCCATTTTGTTGCTTTGAAAATAGATTCCATATATTTTATTTTCTGCATAGACAAAAATAGATAAAGAAGTAAATAGGTAAATAAATAGCTAAACACATATGCACGAACAAGACATAAATAAATAAATAAATAAATAAATAAACAAACACAAATAAGTAAATAAACAGATGATGAATAAGTAAATAAACAAACAAATAACTACCCCAAAAACAAAAAGTAATTAAAATAAAAACTGGCGGGATGCAAAAGAAACTGTCTCAGACTCATGAAAAAAAATTTTTTTTTAACCGTTATGAAACGCTCTTCATATGCCAGCATCATCAGACTAAAATTTTTTTTTTTTTCAGATTTTTAGAAGAATCACAATGCCCATAGCTTGCATGGTCAATCCTTTGATGACACGGTTAAAATCACAGTGAAAATCATGTTCAGGAAACGTACTGAATACTTGCAGTAATTTTTGTTTTTGTTTTTAATTGTTTGTTGTTATTAATTTAAAGGGAGATAATCTTCGTGAAATCATTGGATCATGGATATTTGCCCCACTGGAAGATGTAGTGAAGTTGCCATCACTGACTGGCTATGGCCACATTCTGGGCGGAACTGGCCGCACACCAAAAATTAATGCACCAAGGCCTTGCTTAAGGAGTCGAGTATTTTTAGACTGGCGCAGTTAGATTGTGTTGGGAATTTTCGTTGAAATTGATTTCCCTTCATTTCCTTTCATATGATCATCAAGGTACGAGTCAGATGGTTCCAACCAGACATATTAAAGTTAAAAAATGGTATTATTTTTTGCGTTTGAGGCTGGCGCAAAAATAGGGTGATGAGTAGGTGCAAGGGCCTGGAATGTGTGCCAACTAAGGGGGAGGTGATGTATTGAAGACTGCTTGTGATTTCATCGGCGAAGAGTTCCCCCCCCCCCCCCCCCCCAACAAGGGAAATAATCGGTGGGAAGTTGTTCTTTTGATCAATTATCAGTTTAACATTAAATGCTGGCTCAAATTTATGGCATGGCAGGTCTCTGAACGCTTTCGGGGAATTGTACGGTGTTTTAGAGGAAAATCCTAATTGTGGCGTGTGGCCACCTCGCGCATCGAAATGTTGAGTGAGTGGAGATGATCTCCCCTGTAAACCAGAAGCAACGTATGTGGTCAGAGTTCCGGTTTAGCACGAAGATTAACACAGTTTTACTGGATGAAAATCGCCCTCGCTCTGTGGAAAAGAAAATTGAATTGAAAAAGACAATGTTATCCTGGAATTTGGGTCAGTAAATTAGTTCAATGCCAGCAAGAATAGTAGAATAACGCATGGCTTGTGGACTTCTTGTGTTTCTACGCCATTGGTAGAACACAAGGATTGGGGAGTGAAAAGTCCAGCAGACGGCAGCAAAATGAAGGGTGAGGTGGATCGTGCCCCAGTTCACTGCGAGTGTGGCATAGCAGTGGACGCCAGGGGGAGAGGTGGCAGCTCTCCTTTGAGGGACACTGATGTGAGAGATCAGTGTCGGGCGGCGCAGTCAACTTTCCAGCCATATGGGTGACGACGGGTCTAGCCTGTGTCGCCGAGGGACGGCTCCTGGAGATGTGGGGCGATCGGCGGAAGGAGCGCTGCCTGACTGCGACTACCATGGCCTGGAAAGCCATGCTCTGAATTGAGGCAACAGACATGGTGGGCACTCCTTGTGGGGTGGGGCTGAAAATTTGCCCTCTCGTCCGCAGTCTGCGAGTACCCGCCGAACATCAGGGACTCGTGCAGCGCTCCTGCGACTTTCGTCCTGCTCCCTCCTTGAGGCGGCCTCACGCGGCACAGGACCATCGCCACCCGAGTATGAAGAGGGCCGCCCGGTGATCCCGAAGACAGCCTGATGTCTGGGGAACAACAGGCAACACACAGCCTGATGTTTGGGGGAAAGAGGCAACTTACACCGACGCCCATCGCCGGTCGACCAACAACCAGAATTGAACCAATGTTCAAGAAGAACACAACCAAAACTGGACCAACATTCAAGAGGAACACGACCAGAATTGAACCAACGTTCAAGAGGAACTCGAGCTCAGAGAGAGGAATGCGACGACCCCCATTGAAACCTACCCACTACTGCCAGGCGACAGCAGTTGCCACAATGATGCAGGCCTGTGTCGGCAGTAACCTTGACCTTAAGGGCTTCAGGCCGATAGGACGTTGATCTCTCACCCGTAACTGTAACTGTAACTGTATCGTGCTGCAATACGAACAGAAGCGGACACTGGATCTGTCTCCGAGTTAGACACAGTAGGGATCAAGGGCTGTGCGATGACTACGTTTTGGTCATCTTCTGACAAAAGCCAGGGGCAGCTTTGAGTGTAATAGAGAATGTACAGCCTTTTGGGCCTAAACTGTAACCGTGGACTCCGACCTGTAGCAGGTCTTAAAACGCGTAGAGGTGCCACGTACATGTCACACGAACTACAACGCAACAAATGGAACCTCCATATTCTAACCTTTCTCATGGTCGAAGCAGGTGAGAAAGAATTGATCGTCGACGAAGCTCATTTTCACCTGTCAGAGCCTTGGACACTGCCAATCGATCAATGAGGAGATCTCATATGCATCTATTGCAAATTTGCTGCTAAAGAGGGCACAACGGTAAGAAAGACATGAGAGCAGATATATATGTGTGTGTGTGTGTGTGTGTGTGTGTGTGTGTGTGTGTGTGTGCGCGCGCGCGCCTGTGTGTGTGTATGTGTGTGTGTGTGTGTGTGTGTGTGTGTGTGCACGCGCGTGTGTGTGTGTTTGTGCGCGTATGTGTGCGCGCGTGTGTGTGTGTGCGCGTGTGTGTGTGTGTGTGTGTGTGTGTGTGTGTGCGCGCGCGCGCGCGCGTATGTGTGTGTGCGCGTATGTGTGTGTGTGTGTGTGTGTGTGTGTGTGTGTGTGTGTGTGTGTGTGTGTGTTCCCTCGCTTCTGTGTATTACAAACACCCACACACAAGAAAACTGAAAACGGATTTTGTTTCATCCTCTCTGCTTGATAGCCTTTTTCTTCCTCCCTCCTACAATCCTCTTCCCTCCTCCCCCTCCCCCGCCAACACCACCAGCCCTCTCCCCCTTCCCCCCCCCCCCCCCCCCAGTCTTCTCATATCCTCCTTCCCCACTCCCTCTGTCTCTTTCTCCGTCTCTCTCAGGCTTACTCTTTTTTTCTAATTAATTTGTTTCTTCACTCCACTAACGGTGCATAATAGGAGCTGTAATATATTTTTTTAAATTTCGTCCTGTTTTCTTTGTTGTTTTTTTCTCTCCTGTTTCCTTCACGAATTTGAGTCCACTTGTACATACCGTGAATTCATGTCTTGACCTTGTTTTTTTTTTCGTTCATCACCCAAATAGGATGTCTTTCTGTGAAAAGTGGTCAGTGAAATCTTCCCTCACTGTGATGACCTCCGCGTCTTCCTCTCCATATCACTAGATCTACCTGTAGATGATTTGTCTAATTTGCGTATGACAAACTGAGAACAAGGGTGTCCACGGACGAGAATGATGTTAGAATGATTCGGTAAATATTGACTCTTTTTATTCTTAAAAATAGGCTGGCCTTTTTTTTTTTTTGCATACTACTTCTTGCTGATGTTCTTCGAAAATCTCTTGACAAAGCAATAATCTGGTCTCAATGCGGACATCAATTTGCCTCGTTTATGAATAAAGTCTATGTATGTAACCTTAAAGTGTAATTAGAACAATGCAGTCTATGCATAACCTTAAAGTACAATACGAACAGGTTATTTCCATCTTTGTAAATGGAATGGTCGATTATGCCTCCCCCCGCTCCCCACCCCCCCCCCCCCCCCCCCCACATTCCTTCTCCCCACCTTCCACCTCTCAAAATACCAGCGCCATTTAATGTGTAACTGATATTTCAAAAAAAAAAAAAAAAAAATTGCGTGGCCTTTTTTCATTTTTTTTTTTTTTTTTTTTACTTTTGATGATCTCTCCTTCTAAGTTTGTACGAGGACAAGATCATAATCCTGGAGCTAGGACACAAGGCTACATCAAAATGGTGGTATGCTCTGCATAGTTATGCGGGGGTTGTCTTCAGTCATGACAAGCTCCTAGCATAATATTATCAGTGTCCAAACTCCCTGGAAGTCTGAGTGTGGCTGCCCGTGTGGCGGGGTAATCAAAAAAAAAACGGTCACACACGTAATGCTCTCATCCTAGCTGATGCATTTGTATCATAGTGTTCAAGTACTTCGGCTATTTGGATGATCCCTGGAGTCTTTAAGCCAAGGTACGACACCAACAACAGACACGAGCAACCACCAGGAGCTTAGGCACAGTTCCTGACACCAAGTCACTTCGGCTGTCTTCACGTCAGATAATTAACTTTCGGAAGAAAAGGCTACAGTGGCCGTTGGTATGGATGACACGTCACACATAGCATGCACCCTGCGTGAGAACTGGAAAGAATGAAGGAAGTAAGGAAATTGAGTGCACGATCTTGAATGAAATGGACTGGATGACACGGGAAACGACTGAATGAAGCCCCAGATGGCAGCTCTTCAGTCGGCACTACCCAGGTAGGCAGCCCGTTGTGTAAACGAGTGTGGATTGTAAAACGCTTAGAGCTTGGTCTGCAGTCGAGAATAGGCGCTATATAAGTATTTATTTTGATAATAATAATAATAGTAATAATAATAATAATAACAACAACAACAACAATAATAACAATAGCAATGATAACAATAATATAATATAACATATAACTGGCTTTGGTTAGTGTGTGGCCAGTCCCACCTCGTTTACTTTTCGGCATTTCTGTGTCGGAGGGGATTGTTGCTATAACTTCTCTCCCCTAAATGAAATAAACGAAGCAGCAGCTCGGCGAAAGAGAAATAAGCAAATCGGAAACAGACGAATCGAGACGACACCGAAATTATGTTGTTCCTTTGAGAGTAGGGGAATGGTTGAGTTATACGTCTCATAGTAAAAGCTTTTAGGGACAATTTTTTTTTTTTTTTTCGGTAGTCTTGGTTTGACAGTTACTCCCCCTTCGTCTCTTTCCTCGTCTCCGGCGTATCCGACCACGGCTTCAACATTCTGCGTCCTGTCAACATCCGGGTGACTGATCTATTTATAACGCGCGCCATGCCAGTCCCAAAATTGTACGTGCTTTGTATGCGCAGAAGCGGCGCATCGACTTTGGCCGGAAACAGGGTAAGTATGGTGGAAGCCGTTTGTGTCCAACACGCGTCAGCGTTAATACTCGGCTGGGATTTTGTATCCCCGGTCGGAAAGCTCTGCTCATACAGATTCTACATTTTGAATATTATAGAAACACTTCTCTCCCCCCCCCCCCTCCCCCCCGCCCGCCCCCGCCTGTTCTCCTTCAATCACACATCCACACAAACACGAATTCGTTGTGGATTTAAAGAAGAGACCTCAACAGGAATCGGAGCGAAATAGCATGTGTAGGTCTGACTGTTCATGAATGAAATGGGTTCAACAATTGTGTGTGTGTGTGTGTGTGTGTGTTGCAGACTACGGTGCAGACTACTAGAACGCCATGTCCTTAAGGGTCTTTGGTCGAGAGGACGTTTAAACTCACCCTGGCGCTGAGAGAGAGAGAGAGAGAGAGAGAGAGAGAGAGAGAGAGAGAGAGAGAGAGAGAGAGACTGATCTTTGATATGCAAGGTTGAAGATTTTAGGCCGAAACCTAGTCTTACAATCTGTCCTTGTCATGCATACATTATTTCAACGCATATTATTCATACCGACAATGCAACATAGCAACACTGTATGTAATTCAACAATGATAAGCTGACTATCCATAAACGTAACAATCACAAAGTGGGTAGTCAAACAGAAGGAAACAAACAAACAAAACCACAGAGAGAGGTCGGAGGACGGGGAGGGGTGGTGGTGATGGTAGGTAGGGGGAGGAGAAGAGGGATGGTAGACAGAGTGGGAGTGGGGATGAGCGATTTAACGAAGTAGGTTATATGTTCAGACGGTGTATTCTGAGTATGGTTTACAGACTTTGCGAATGGAGGTTACATTTTAATCGAATTATCAAATTATTGAGACGTAAAATGTTTACGTAAATTTTTCTTGAAAAGTTTTAACGTATTCGTATTTTGTAGACTCGGTGGAAGTGGGTTCCATATATGGTCCAGAGTAAGCTAGGCTTGTTTTGTATCCGATTATTAATACGTGGGTGGGGGAGAAGGAATTTCCTCGAGCCAGAAGTGCTGTTCAATCTTGTAAAAAATGCATTGATATAACATGGCGCACTATCTGTCGAGATTGTAAACATAAATGATGCCTTGTTGAATTCCAATTGCTTACTCAGTGGAAGTATGTTCAGCGCTTTTTTAGTTTTCATCAGTTGTTAGAGATACAGCTGGATAGAGTAGCTTTGCTGCACGTCTATGGAGAGAATTCAGCCTTTTTTTTTGTGGACATCACTACTCCCGTCCCACACTGTTGAAGCGTAATTAATACGTGACATTATGTGTGCATTAAATAAAAGTTTTAGCACAGTACTGTTGACGTAGCACTTGAATTGGGATAACAGGAAAAGGTGTTTTGAGACTACCTTGCATACGTTATTGAGATGAGATTGCCATTGCCATTTCAATTCTTTATCTCTCGTTACCCCTAAGACCCTCTGCTCGCCTGCCTGCTCGATAGAAGTGCCATTCAGCTGAAGTTTTAGGCAAAGAGGAGTCAACTGGTGCTTTTGGCGGGTAGCTATAATCATAGATTTAGTTTGGGCTGGGTGTGTGGCCATTGAGTTTGAATGACACCAGTCTGACACGTCGTTTAGACTTTCCTGGAGAGATGTTTCTCTTGTCTGATCAATACCATTTTCTTTGGAGTGATGAGTCATCAGCATATATATATATATATATATATCCATATATATATATATATATATATATCCATATATATATATATCTATATCTATATCTCCATCCATATATATATATATATATATATATGGGAGAGAGAGAGAGAGAGAGAGAGAGAGAGAGAGAGAGAGAGAGAGAGCAAACGGTTACTCTTTGGGCATTTCGTGACTATACAACAAAAAGAGAATAGTCTTTCCTGACGGAACGAGTCCAGATTGGTACAGGGTATAGTGTGTCCGGGATTTACACTAAACTATACTCAGGTGACGCCACAGCGCTACACGGATGACGTCGTGGTCTTGCGCTCAATTTCCCTGCCCCCCCCCCCCCCCCCCCCCCTCCCCCCCTCCTCCCCGGGTTCTTCCTGCCAGTCAGAGAAAAGGTTATATTATTCTTGGTGCATTATCATCATCATCGTCGTCATCATCATCATCGTCGTCGTCGTCGTCATCATCATCATCATTACTATTATCAGCATTAGTATGATTACGATTAGTGTCGTTGTATCATCATCATCATCATCATCATCATCATCATCATCATCATCATCATCATATTATTATTTATTATTATTATTATATTATTATTATTATTATCATCATCATCATCATCATCTTCATCATCATGGGTACTTATTATCGCCTATCCACTGTTGAAGACCAAACTCTAAGCGCTCTATAATCCACGCTCTCGTTTACGAGATGCCTACCTGGGTAGAGCCAACTGAAGAGCTGCCTGCCGGCGCTTCATTCAGGCGTTTCCCACGTCATTCAATCTGTCATTCACTCTGTTTTTCATTTTCGTTCTGTCGACGCCTGCTATGTGTTTACGTGTCATCCAGTCCAACGGCCAAACTGGCCTTCTCTTCCGAATGTTGGTGATGGGATTTGACGTGTGTGCAAGATGTAATGCATGCGTTCGCACACGGAACCTCGGTTTATAGTCTCATTGGAAGGTCTTTTTGGAAGTGGAGTCAGAATTAATGTTCACACCAAGTGGAAAATCCTCATGTACCGAAACATCTCTGTGGATATTTGAACCCCCGCAATCCCAAAATCACCAAGATTATGAGTCCAGCGCTCTACTAACTGAGCTATTCGGTACCTCGGTGTATGAGGACAAAACTTACGGCTGAACATAATTAAAAAAAAAAAGAAACTCTAAGGAAAGTATGACAGCAGAAGGTCGAGAGAGAGAGAGACACTGACTGACACTGACATTTTATTGAATAAACATATATACATGTTCATTTCAAGGGGATAGCAAAATGAACATACCATTCACACAATTCGTAGTCCCACGCACATCGACATTCGAATGAAGGCAGGCCATCAATAAATTCTTGAAAATTAATCCACAGGGTATCAATAGGAGCACGCACCAATAGTTAAGCCTCAGCATTTTCGACCGTCAAAATAATTGACCACTGACATTCTGTCGATCACAATAAATCATCAGTCCCTAATCATAGAGGCCAGTGATCAATATTGGTAATCAGTCATCATTATCATTTGCATCATTTATCCTCAATGTTCGTTAATTCAGGCCCTGAAAGAACTGAAACAGAGACCCGACATCATCATCAAAAAAGCAGCATAATAAGGAGGGGCTGTAGTGGTTTGGCAAAAAGACTTGTATGAAGAAGAAGCCAAACGCCAGCTCTCTGACTCCTCAACCTATGCTCCCATCAAAAACCCAAACAACCAAACAAGACAATGCACTGGTCCGGAGGACCATTAAAGAAGCAGTTTCCAAAGGTCATCTCCCCCAAGAAGCAAGTTGCGCTATAGTCAAAGAACCTCGCACTGCAAAATTCTACCTACTACCGAAGATTCACAAGAACGGGTAACCCTGGTAGACCTATCGTTTCAGCCTGCTCCTGCCCAAATGCTCAACTGTCACAGTTTCTTGATCAGTTGTTCCAACCCCTCGTCCACAACCTACCAACCTATGTGAAAGACACCAACCATGCCCTGCAGATTTTCTATAATTACACCTTCCCGCCTGACAGTGAACATCAATTCCTTTTCACAATGGATGTGACATCATTGTATACTAATATCCCGCACAAAGATGGACTTCTTGCTGTTAAACACTACTTGAAACAAAGCGACTTTGACCTTGACCCAACCACCATCTTGCGCCTGACTGAACTTGTGTGTAACTCTGAATTCTTTCGAATTTGGAAACGAGGGCCTACCAACAAACTAAAGGAGTTGCCATGGGCACGCGCATGGGGGCCCATCATATGCCTGCCTCTTTATGGGGCACATGAGACACAAATCTTTGCTCAATACCCTGGACGTCTACCTGAAGTCTTCAAAAGATTCATAGACGACTGTTTCGGAATCAGCACTCTACCTAAACAGGAACTCCAATACTTCATTGACTATGCTAACGCTTTTCACCCTTCAGTCAGATTCACATACGAAATCTCGGTCCCTCTCATTTTGGACATCAATATCAGTATTCAAAGCACTTCACGGTCTCTCCACACAACAGTGCACTACAAACCAACTGATTCCCACTCTTACCTCCTGTTTTCATCAAGCCACCCTCCTGCCATGAAAAGAAAGCATCTCGTATTCCCAATTCCTTCGACTTCGCAGACTATGTAGCACCGATGATAATTACACCAAAGAAGCAGCGGCCATGACTACCTTCTTCACCAATAGAGGCTACCCACAAGCTACAGTTCAGATGGCCCTTGAACGAGCACAGTCAGTCCATCCCCAGACACCAGCTCCTACAAGACAAGGAAAAAGACTACAGACAATAACCGATGCATTGCCACTCTGACCTACCATCCACACAATCTATTTGTGAAAAACGTTCTGCTCCGCAACTTCACTATCCTGAAGGAGGATCCAGCTCTCCAAAGCATTTTCAGTCTACCACCTATGGTGGCATTCAAAAGGGACAAAAAACCTTGGTGACCACCTGATGCACTCTACCTTCCACCCTTCATCCCCCATCAACCCCAACCCAACCAGGCAATTTCCAGTGCAAGAAACCCAAATGTAAAACCTGTGACTTTCTTAATCCAACAACTACTGTGCAAGGCCCATCCGGACGCAGCTTCCACATGAGGTCCCACTTCACCTGCCTGCCAGACTCAAAAAAATATAGTCTATATTCTTAGCTGTACCCTTTGTCCAAGATGTATGTGGGTGAAACATACAGATCTCTAAATGAACGTTTTAAAGAGAGCATAGAGACAGCATCCTCACAGGAAAAGACACTCCTGTGGCAAACCACTTCAATTCGGACCATCACCATCTTTCCCACATCAGAGTGGCAGCCCTTTGGAGAAATGGTCGTCAAAAAGGTAACTACAGGAAATACATGGAGAGCCAGTTAATACAGCGCCTTGGCACCTTGGGCCCACATGGGCTCAATGTCAGGAATGATACCTCACCCCAAATCATCAGCCCTCCTCTCCTCTTTTTCCCCCCCCCCCCCCCCCCCCCTTTTTTTTTTATTTTTTTTATTTTTTTTTATTTTTTTATTTATTTTTCCCCCCCCCCTCCCCCCCCCCCTTTCTTCTTCTTCTCCCCCCCCTTCCCCTTCCTTTTTTCCCCCCCCCCCTCCTTTGTTCTCTTCTTTGCTGTCCATCAACACTCCCCATTTCTATTGTGAACCATGATCACCCCTACATTCAGTATTGCCCACTACTCCCACCTCTGCCCTTTCCACCCCTTCAAACCATGATGAACTGCGCTGCAGTGACCCAAGTCAACCACCATCAACATCTTCCCACTGCTGTCATTCCCTGATGAAGTGTCTACGACACGAAAACGTCAGCCATCCCCTCTCCAAGTACTCTTTTTATCATCTTTTCCCTTTATCTTTATATTTGAAACGAGTACTGCAGTCACTACTTCAATTTTTTTTGTTCGTTAATTCGACTTGAATCGCTTATCCTCTCCCCGTATCCTATCCTCAACCAGTAGGCATCCTTCAGCTCGGAAGACTATGGAGTTGCGCTCTAGGTGTCTATTCTGGTACAGCGACGGGTGTGGCTGGCCAGTCCGACGCGGGAATGACAGTCCTGTGGCAGAGGGCACAGGTGAAGTCTGACGCTGGTCTGTCTGCCTGGACTGCAGCCTTTCTTCTCATTCCAGAGCGAAAAGCCTGGGTAAGTAAGTATAGAGGGCAAGCTGTTACCCATGCAGCAGATCCCACCTCACCACGTCGCTGGAATGGTCATTGGAAAGGCAAACGCCAATACACATGGTTCCAGTGCCGTCGCAGGAGTTGCCAGAAACGTTGCTGTATACAGCCTCGGACTATCCTCAACCATACCATTCAAAAAATAATTGATCAATGGTCATCATCTGTCATCCTCTATCTTTGGTCAGTTTGCCAGAAATCAATCATCCATAAAAGCTCACTAACATATTATTTACCGCCTTGATCCCCGATCAGTCTTCAGTTCTCGTTAATATCTGCGATCCTCAATCATTATTAATCAAAGTTTACGAGCATCCAACCATTAACTTTGTCAGTCCTATGGAATATTTGCTAGAACTTGATTTTGTCCATTCAAAATCATCATTCCACAGCATGAACACACACACTCTCTTCAGTTCTTCCTTTTGTATCAGCTGTGATCTTCTTTGAAAAACGTTGTTCAGAAAACATGAGGTGCACACTGCGCAGTCGAACAGGCAAGACGTGTTTTCGAGGTGTTGCGACAAGTTGAAAACTTTTCCTGATTTTCTTCCAAATAATTTTTTAAAAAGTCATCTGCAACTGATTCAGTTAGGATGCCTTGTTGTATATACAGTTTCCAGTAATAATTGGAACGTTTCATCCAATACTAATTACTCTGCTGAAAAAGAAAGGTGAAAGGGCGGCCAGACTCCGGAATGCAAAACCGTATTGCCCTTTCACACAATGGGATTTTTTTCACGGACTTGTTGTATCGTATGATTGTGACTACTGTGTGCGGCACATTTTTTCTTTTGGCAGTCAGGTATGTGGTGCAAATTGAACGTGAAACTGCACTTGTGCAGAGTGTATATGACTGGTGGGGAGGAAACGTCAGCAAATGTTACTCGTGTGTGTTCCATCTGGCTGCGGCATATCAAAGGCCAATGACTATGTGGGTGTGTGAACAATCTATTGTCAACCCTTCTTTCAGGACTTTTTTTTATGTCTTTCTGGCGACACTGAAGAAAATCCCGGTCCCTCAATAGAAGAAATGCTAACAGACATGAAGATGTCCATAGATCACCGCTTCGACAGTGCAGCGACTGACATGCAGTCTCTTTTCTCATACGTCTCTTCTATGTCCGCCCAACTTCAAGATATTGCTGAACAGCTTAAGAATCGAGAAGAAGAAATTAGTAGTTTGAAAGAAAGTGTTGAAGTGTTAGAATATAGACTAGAACAAACGGAACAACAATACGAACGACTCAACACATTGATGAGAAAGGTCAATATTGTATTCTATGGAATACCAGAGGAAACTGACATGGATGAGACAGGGGAGGACTGTGAACAGACTCTCGTCGAGAGAGAGAGAGAGAGAGAGAGAGAGAGAGAGAGAGAGAACCCCTTAGACTTCAAGTTGTTCATAGCCTAGCCGACCGCAGAGGGCCTTATCAAGGCTGTCACCCGTCACAATCGCTCTCAACACAGATGTTAAGGAAAAAAAAAGTGACATCCACAAAAGACATCTTGCCCTGTGGGTTGGGCATAGAATAGACCCACTGCCCTGCCATGCATGTCGTAAGAGGCGACTAAGGCAGGACCACCTCACCCCGAGGATAAAGGTATTTGCAAAGGGCTAACACCCCTTCCTAGAAAAAAAATCAAGTTACAGAAGCTTCGGCAACATCAAAGCAAGACATTCACTTAGGAGAGGAAGGGTCTCCATCCCGGAGACTCATGACGTCAGGCAGTGAAAGCGGAGAGGAAGCTGCAAGACCGATCCCCCTTCTGACCCCCAGGAAATCAACAAGGATAGCCACTTGGAACATCAGGACAATGTACGAAGCGGGCAGAACCATCCAGACAGCAAGAGAGATGAAGACCTACAAGATAGGAGTCCTAGGACTGAGTGAGACAAGGTGGCTACAGACGGGACAGCTGAGACTTTCATCAGGAGAGCTGCTGCTGTACTCGGGGCACACAGAAGACGGAGCCCCCCATACAGAAGGCGTGGCCCTGATGCTGACACCAGAGGCGCAGCGGGCACTCATCAGCTGGGAACCTGTCAACTCCCGCATCATCACAGCCAAGTTTAGCACCAAGAAGAACATCAAGCTGAACATCATCCAATGCTACGCTCCCACAAATGATGCGGAGGGGGAAAAGAAAGATTATTTCTACCAGCAAGTACAAGCTGTGCTGGACAAAAGAGGAGTAAACGACATCACAATACTCATGGGCGGCTTTAATGCCAAGGTAGGATCAGACAACACGGGCTATGAAGACATCATGGGGACACATGGACTTGGACAGATGAGTGAGAATGAGAACGCATTGCAGACCTGTGCGCATTGAACCAGCTGGTGATAGGAGGCAGCATCTTCCCCCACAAGCGCATCCACAAGGCGACATGGAGATCCGCGGACCACGTCACGGAGAATCAGATCGACCACATCTGCATCAGCAGGAAATTCAGGCGATCATGGCGGGATGTGAGGGTGATGATGGGTGCTGACGTGCCGTCAGACCACCACCTGCTTGTGACAACAGTGAGACTCCGACTCAAGAAATACACATCAACAAATGCAGCAAGGACAAGATATAATGTGGAGCTGTTCAGCAGTAAAGAAATAAAGGAGAAATTTCAGATCAGATCAACAGGTCTTCAGATCAGTCAACAACAGGGTTCCAACTACTTGAAGAAATGCTTGAAGAGGAGAGCACAGACATTGAGAACCAGTGGCAACATACCAGGAAACTTTGGCATGAGACCTGTGAGGAGGTACTTGGAAAGAAGAAGAAGACCGAGCACAAGGAGTGGATCTCTGATGATACTGTTCAGAAACTGAACAAAAGGAAAAGAAAGAAAGAAAGCCACACTGAACATGAGTCGGACAAGATCAAGCAAAGCACAGGCCCAAGAAGACTACACCCAGGCGGACAAAGAAGTGAAGAAAAATGTGAAGAAAGATAAGGAGTTCATCGACAGACTTGCCAGACAAGCAGAGGATGCTGCAGGACAGGGCAACATGAGAGAGCTGTACACCACCACACAAGAGGAGCTGGCGGGCAAGTTCCAACAGACTAACAAGCAGTCAAAGACAAGAACGGAAAGACCCTCACAACAACAGAAGATCAATTGAAGCGATGGGCAGAGCACTTCAAGGAACTACTAAACGTCCCCCCCCCGAAAGCACCACCTGACATCCCACAGGAGAAACAGAACTTCCCATCAACTGTGAGAAGCCATCGAAAGCAGAGATCAGAAAGGCCATCCTGACACTGAAGAATGGGAAGGCAGCAGGGCCTGATGAGATCCCAGCAGAAGCCATTAAAGCGGATGTTGATACAGCTGTCAACTTGCTGCACAGCCTCTTCGGCAAGATATGGGAAAAAGAGAACATCCCAGCAGAGTGGAGGGAAGGCATTGTTATCAAACTGCCAAAGAAAGGAGACCTTAGCAACTGTAGTAACTATAGAGGGATCATGCTCCTGTCAGTGCCAGGCAAGGTTCTAAACAGAGTGTTATTGGAGAGGATGAAGGAAGCAGGTAACCCAAAGCTTCGAGACCAGCAGGCGGGCTTCCGGCGAAACAGATCCTGTGCCGACCAGATCGCCAGCCTCAGGATCATCATTGAGCAGTCCTTGGAGTGGAACTCGCCCCTTTACACCAACTTCATCGACTATGAAAAGGTCTTTGACAGTGTAGATAGAGAGACACTATGGAAGCTACTGAGGCACTATGGAATACCAGAGAAGATCATCTCTCTCATACGATGCACATATCAGGACATGAACTGCAGGGTGGCTCATGCAGGCCAGTTGTCAGATGATTTTGAGATGAAGACAGGAGTGCGCCAGGGATGTCTGTTGTCACCTTTCCTCTTCCTCCTAGTCATCGACTGGATCATGAAGACCACAACAACAGGCGGGAACAATGGGATACAATGGACATTCTGGACGCAGCTAGATGACCTTGACTTTGCTGACGACCTGGCACTCCTCTCCCACAGTCATAGACAGATGCAGGGACAAGACCGCCCGTCTTGAGACATCAGCAGGAACAGGGCTCAAGATAAACAAATAGAAGATCGAGCTGATGAAGATCAACACCACAGACAGTAGCCCAGTCACAGTTGGAGGCGAGCCCATCAGGGAAATAGATTCCTTTGTCTTCTTGGGAAGCTTAGTTGACAAGCAGGGAGGCACCGACCGGGACATCATAGCCAGATTGGGCAAGGCGCGAGCAGCATTCATCATGCTAAAGAACATCTGGGCCTCGGGAGAGATCAGAAGGAAGACAAAATTGCGTTTCTTCAATTCCAACATGAAGTCGGTTCTGTTCTACGGCTGCGAGCCGTGGAGAGAATGACCAAGACAATAAAGAAAAAAGTTCAAACCTTCATCAACACCTGTCTGAAGCCATCTTCAAAATCAGATGGCCAGAGAAAATCAGCAATGAAGATCTATGAAAGCAAGCAGGACAGGAACCAGTTGCCAAACAGGTCTGCGGAGGAAGTGGGGCTGGATAGGACACACCCTCAGGAAGCCAGCATCCAGCACCACATGCCAAGCCCAGACATGGAAGCCACAGTGGAAAAGGAAGAGAGGCCGATCTCGCAGCAGCTGGAGGCGAGACATTGAGGTAGAGATGAAGAGGAAGGGGACCAACTGGACAAGCATTCAACGAGCAGCCCAGAACCGAGTCCAATGGCGGAGTGTTGTCGATGGCCTGTGCTCACCCTTGAGCTATGGGGTAAGTAAGTACAAAAGCATCAGAAGATGTTTTTGGACAAAAAAAACGTGATGCATGTACTCCTAGCACTTCGAAAAGAGCCGGGCCATGCTCAGGTCTTGGGCGAGGAGTTGTTCTTTTGTTCAAGTATCAGTGTGACATTGAATGGTCACATTCACCCCAAGAAGAAATCGCACACTAACGACCGAGACGATCAGATATTGCATATATCTTAGACTGCTGTCAGTTAACTAACACGGACAACTTTGACAACACTTTGATGTTGCTGTTGTTGTTGACGCTATTGTTGTTGTTTTCCCAGAGAAGGGGGGGAAAATCGTAGTGTGTGTGTGTGTGTGTGTGTGTGTGTGTGTGTGCGCGCGCGCGCGTGCGCGCACGCTTCACTTGTCATCAGAATAAAGAAAGAAAGAAAGAAGAAAAAAAGGGCGGAAAGAAATGAAGGGTTTTCTACTGGAGGTTTATATGCCGATGCGGACAGACAGACAGACAGACAGACAGACTGGCAGGTAGACAGAATTGGTATAGAGAATGGACAAACGTGGCAGAGAGTGGGGATGGGGGGGGGGGAGATGAGGGGGATCGTCAGCGTGTGAGATGGGGGGGGGGAGGGAAGGGGAGGTAGAGGAAGGAAAGGAGGGGGGGGAAGAGGAAGGGAGACGGGGGGGGGGGGGGGGGGGATAAGTGGGCCGCAGTATGTCAGGAAAAAAGGGGGGGGAGGGGGGGGGGGGGGGAGGGACGGGAAAGGGAGGGGGGATGGGAGGTGGCATGTGCAAATGATGGCGATCACTCTACTCCGATAACACGCGTTACCTTGGTTCTGCTTGGCCCTGCTTCGGCCGCTTGCGCGGTGTCGCACGTGCTGCGCTGTCGGGCGAAGAAGACGACGTCATCTTTAGGCCAACCAATCATTGCCACGCTCTCTTTTTCGACCTGGCCTAATCAGCGTAGCTGTCCGTCTGCGGCCTCAATGACGTGGGTTTCGCTTGTGTGTTCCAGCCAATAGGAGAAGGCCCTGGTTGGTGGGACACGTGGGCGCGGGTATGCTATTTAACAGGGTCGTGGGACCTGTGTTCGATCCTCTTGTGTTAGGTCCAGCTGTATCCACCAGCTCTGCTGCTTTGCTGTTGGCTGTTTTGGCTCTTAGTCGGTTCCCCAGCTTCACTTGGGTAAGTGGACGTTTCAGCTTTTAAAACGCATGTACACACACACACACACACACGCATGCACGCACACATACTCATGCACGCACACACACACACACAGACACACACACACACATACACGCACACACATGCACGCACACACAAGCACACATACACAGCGACACACACACACACACACACACACACACACACAGAGAGAGAGAGAGAGAGAGAGAGAGAGAGAGATTTCGACCCCTTGTACTCCACTGTTCCTGTATGATTCAAAATGATTGTGTGTGTGTGTGTGTGTGTGTGTGAGAGAGAGAGAGAGAGAGAGAGAGAGAGAGAGAGAGAGAGAGAGAGAGTATGCTTGTTTCATACAGAAACAAATTACATGTAAATGTATGAGATATATGAACACAGGGCTTAAATCTCTCTCTCTCTCTCTCTCTCTCTCAAAATCGTTTTCTTTCCTGTTCTTTCGAGTGGTACAAAGAGATGAGCGTTTTCAACTGCTCTTTAGTGTTTTAATCATTGCTTTATTTCTTTGCTTACTATCCGTTTATTCATTTTTTTCCTTTGATTTCTTTTTTGTGTTTTTATGTCGCAAAAAGTTCTTGATTGCTCTCTCTCACTCTCTCTCTCTCTCTCTCTCTCTCTCTCTCACCGCAAAAGATTTATCTTTCCTGTGTTACTTCGCTACAGGTTATTGACCTTTCCTCACTCCTCACCCCCCCCCCCCCCATTAAAAAAAATTGAAACCACGAAAGTTATGCCCCCCCCCCCCCACCCGCACCCCTCACCCCCACCCCCCAGCCCTTATACATCACCAAATGGTGCCGGATCTTCCGTCCCAGTCATGTTGCAGAAGGTGACGGGTTTATTTCGTTATATGTAGGTAAAAAGTCCATAGTTTAAATACATCACAAAATGTCACAGATATTTCTTTCTTACCATCATAAAAGGTTAACCTTTTCTTTTCGGGTCATCTCTTATGTTTTTTTTTTCCTTTGCGTTAAGAACACAACAACAAAGCAAAAACAAACAGGTCATGGTTAGATAAATGTTAATTCTTCCTTCTTTAATTACGTGTTTTTTTTTTTTTTCTTTCTTCATTTTGTTGTTTAACCTTTTTTGGTCCACAATTTTTTGTTGTAAACTATAATTGCATTTGAATATTAGATAATATTTGTCAAAGTTCAAAGAAGCAATAAAACTATTATTTAGAGGAAAACTGACTCAGTAAAGCTAGCATTTCAGCAGAAAATCTACTGGGGTCATTTTCGTAGGTAAAATAGCTTGGTCGTTTGAGGGTTAAATAGACAAGATCATCTTTCTCAACTCTGTCAAAGATATAAGGAGAATCCAATCCACCCCTCTCCAGAAGCTGTAAGGAGGAAACGGTCTTGTGCGGTCTACATGCAGGTCTTCGCCTATTCGGATTATTAGTGAGTTCAGTTCAATTCAGTGGTTGTTTTATAGTCTGTTCATCATCCATGATATTAGACGATATCAAAAGGCAAACAGGGATCACTGAGAATGCCAGACCTACTGTCTTTTGGTCATTTTCTCCTTCCTCTGTCCTTTACATTTTAGAATCAAGACAGTCCACTCAGACTACTTCTGCAAATCAACACACACACACACACACACACACACACACACACACCAGTCTCTGCCCAACTCTGACTGGACAATAACGTGTGAGACATCCGTAAAACATGTGTCACATAAAATCTGGTCAGTGCTTTCAAAAGTTGCAGTGTTTCATGTCTTTTAATTTGTATTGCCCTGCTAAAAATTAGGCAGTCTGGGAGTGTATGATGGACAGACAGTGTCTCTTCACATATACACTTAGGATCAGGAGAGAATTTTTTTGTGTTCGGCTCTTCGGATTATTCAAACCTTATAAAGTTGCTGCTGGGACTGAGGTGAATACTGGGCGACCAACCATTCTGCAATAAAATCGATTGGATTTTTTTTTTTAAATGCGTGTGATCAAAGGTATAACGAACTACTCATCATTCAACTTTTTGGATTGAATTATGGAGTGTGTATGTATCAAAGCCATAACGAACCACTCAATATTACGCATCTGTTTGATTGAGTGTTTGGATCTGTATGTACAAAAAACAAAGCAACAACAACAACAACAACAAAACCCACGAAAAAAAAAAAAAAAAAAAAAAAAAAAAAAAAAACTCAAAACAAAAAACAAACAAACAAAAAACCCCGCAAACCTTCTACCGAGGATTCATTGAAGGTCTTGTCCTTAGATGTTTTACGTTTTGTTTTGTTTTTTTTTAATTTTTTTTTTAAATTTTAGATTGTTTTGAAAGAAATTGATAATTTCATTTGATCTGATTGGTGATATACTGTGATTTAGATTTATCTTTTAGTTCTAACATTTCACTTTGTGTAGATTTTTTTTAAAGTTGCATTTTAACTTGCGTGTCTAGTTCCGGTTTTAAGTCGTTTTGCATTCCTGACACGCCTTCACGTGACTTCGTCTTTCTGTGCTTGCGACTCCTCCCACCCCCCCCCCCCCCCCCCCCCCCCCCACCACCACATCCCTGCACCCTTCTCAAGCTGTGCACATCATAAAACAAAAGGTGATCTCATAATTTTCTCTCATTTATCAAAGTATTTTCATATCATGATTTTGAACTATTGAAAGAAAAGTATATGTCCTTCCATGTGAATGTTTGGCTGAAGGAGAAAACGGCGGAAAACGACTCCCAAAAAACACACGCGCGCGTGCACGTCTTCCTGCACGCGAACACATTTACACAAAGGAGTCAAAAACCGCGTGGAGGCGTACCCCTTCTTGTGAAGCGTGTCTAGCCGTTTGGTGGTGTTTAGCTCACGTGCTGAATCACGCAGACCGGATGGGAACATCCCACGTGCCTGTGGCTACACTCCACAGTTAGGATTTTGCACTGGAACTCTATATAATAATCCATGCAAGCGTTTTGAGGCCTAACATAAACTGGAGCCAGCATTTAACACTGAACTGATACTTGATCTGAAGGGCAACTCCCCACCCCCACCAGTTACTTCCCTTGCTTTTTTTTTGGTGTGTGTGTGTGTGTGTGTGTGTGTGTGTGTGGATCTTCCACCGATGAAATCGCAAACGATAACCTTCCCCTTAGTTGACCCACATAGGAGGCCCTTGCGCTCATTCAAGACCCTTTCTTTGCGCCAGCTTCAGGAACACAAAATAATGATAATAATATAATAATGTATAATACTTGTATAGCGCATTTCTTGGTATACAACTCAATGCGCTTACATCCACCATTTGCACTTATTCATACAATATTCATGCACACAGCAAAAAGAAAATACACAATGGCAAACGCACTTACATGCATAAACTGCCTCACTGGACTAGTTGTGGAGGAATTTAGGAAAGACCTAGTCATCTACAGAAGAGAATACGCTTTTTTGAAGAGATAAGTTTGAACTCAGATTTAAAAGAAGAAAGAGTAGCTGATTACGAAGGTCTTCAGGGAGGGAGTTCCAAATAGAAGGTGCTCTAAAACTGAAGGCTCTTTCGCCAACAGATTTCAGAGAACGCTTAGGGATTTTCAAAGTTTTTTGTGAAGAAGAGCGAAGGGTACGAGAGCTTTGGTAAGTGAGAGAGAGAAGAAGAGAGATAGTGAGGAAGAGATTCATTGAAGTGGCGGAAAGCAAGAACTGCCAGTTTAAATTGCCACCGATACTGTATGGGAAGCCAGTGCAGTTCCATCAGCATGGGAGTGATGTGCTCATACCTCCTCCTCTTCAAAACTAGTCGTGCAGCGCCATTTTGGACTCTCTGCAGCCGAGCAATCTGTTCTGCGGGAAGCCCAGCATAAACAGAGTTGCAGTAGTCCAGTCTTGACATCACCGTGGCACAGACTAGCCTGACAGCTACTTCCCTGGATATAAAGCATCGGATGGAAGCAATACGTCTCAGCTCTAAAAAAGATGAGCGACAGACTACAGATATTTGATTCTGCATGGTCAGACACTGATCAATGGTAACGCCAAGGTATTTAACAGAGTGATTGAAAGGCAATTCAGTGCCATCAACAACTATTGACTCTGACTCAACGAGTTTGAGGCAGGAGGAGGTTCCAATGGGCATGACTTCAGTCTTTTCACAATTTAATTTAAGCTTATTACTTGTCATCCATTCCTGCACACTGCTGATACACTGAGACATCCCAGATTGAACAGAAACAAACTCATCAGGTGTGCCACTCTTAGAAAGCTCTGTGTCATCAGCATACTTGTGAAAATCACAATCATGGTCCAAGATAACATCCGACAAGGGCTGTGAGTACAATGTAAACAACACTGGGCCCAATACTGACCCCTGAGGTACTCCATATAAAAGAGGTGACGAAGTAGACCTTACACCACCCACAACCACCGCTTGCGACCTATCTCTGATGTATGACTTGAACCACTGGAGAACTATCCCATCAACACCAAAAGTGACCCTAAGCCTTTCAAGTAAAGTAGTGTGATCTAGCGTATCAAAGGCAGCACTCAGATCAAGCAAGGCTACGAGAGAAAACAGTTTCCTGTCGGATTTGCACAGTAAACAGTCGAGTACGCTCAATACAGCAGTCTCAGTGCTATGATTCTTCCTATAAGCAGACTGACAGGCCTCAAGAAGGCCATGGTCTGAAGCTGCTTCAGCACAACTCTTTCAAGGATTTTTGAGAGGAATGGGAGGTTGGACACTGGTCTATAGTTCTTTAACTTATTAAGGTCTAGTCCTGGCTTTTTCAAGAGAGGGGTAACGATTGCCTGCTTAAACTGAGGAGGTACTATGCCTGACGAGAGAGATTTGTTTACAATGTTTGTAATCACGGGAATCAAATGCTGTTCCTTCGATTTTAATATCTCTGCTTGGAACCACGTGGCTTGTACCTTGATGGCCGTATGAAAGAGAAAGCGGAGAATCAACTTTCAGACGGGAAAAAAAAATCTGAAAACAATCCAATCGCACCAGTCTATATAGACTGGACTTCGCGCATTAATTTTTGGTGTACGCCCTGTGTGTCTCTGCTAATCATTTCAGCTGGGGTGTGTGTGTGTGTGTGTTTAGCTCACGTGCTGAATCACACAGACCGGATGGGAACATCCCACGTGCCTGTGGCTACACTCCACAGTTAGGATTTTTATATATCTATCTATCTGAACAATTATGTAGTGGGGGAAAACCAAGTGCAGGTTAACAATTCTTTCATCATTATAGTAACGACTTTGCAAAGATATGAAATTGAGAAGAAAAAAATATTGAAGATGAAATAAATGGGAAAATGTATATCATAAATATG
>JADBJO010014523.1:40000-42500 GCA_016801955.1 Conus betulinus
GAGAACCTTGTCTGGTGTTGACAGGAGCATGATCTCTCGTAGTTGCTGTAGTCCTGAGGTCTCCTTTCTTCGGCAACTTGATGATGATTCCTTCTTTCCACTGGGCCGGTACTTCCTCCTCCTCCCAGATCTTGCTGAAGAGGCTGTATAGCATGTTGACAGCTGTCTCTGTGTCTGCTTTGATGGCTTCTGCTGGTATCTCGTCCGGCCCTGCAGCCTTCCCATTTCTCAGAGTCATGATGGCCTTCTTGATCTCTGCCTTTGAGTGTTGGTCGCAGCTGATGGGCAGTTCTGACTCCGCGGGTGGGATGTCTGGTGGTGTGTCAGGGGCGGGCGGGACGGTTCAGCAGCTCCCTGAAGTGTTCTGCCCATCATTTCAGCTGTTCCTCGGTTGTTGTCAGTGGGTTTCCGTTCTTGTCCTTCACTGGCTTGTCTGTCTGTTGGAACTTGCCCGTCAGCTTCTTGGTCACCAGGTACAGGTCCTTCAGATTCCCCTGTCCGGCTGCTGCCTCTGCTTGACTGGCCAGGTCGTCAAAGTAGTCCCTCTTGTCCTTCTTGATGCCCCTCTTTACTTCTTGTTCGCTGCTGTGTGCTCTTCCAGTGCCTTCGCCTAGCTGCTCTTGTTCGGCTCGTGTTCAACGTTGTTTTCTTCTCTCTCCTTGTTTCCAGCTTGTGGATGGTGTTGGCAGAGATCCATTCCTTGTGCTGGGTCTTCTTCTTGCCAAGGATCTCTTCACATGTGTCATGCCAGAGCTTCTTGCAGTGTTCCCACTGTGTCTCGATGTCTGTCTCACCGTCTTCCATTAGCTCTTGTAGCGGCTGGAACCTGTTGGAAAGGCCGATCTTGAGTGCTGCTTGTGTGTCCTTGTTTCTGAGCAGTCCGACATTGTACCTTGTCCGTGTGTTGTTGGCGTTGGTGAATCTCTTGAGGCGAAGTCTGTTGTTGTTAAAAGAAGATGGTGGTCTGACGACACGTCAGCACCTCTAATCACTCGTACATCCCGCCATGATCTCCTGAATTTGCGGCTAATGCAGACGTGGTCAATCTGGTTCTCCGTGACGTATTACATTACATGTAACAATAAATAATGAATAAAATGCGACTTTGGATTAATGATAACATAATGTCACATATCAAAGGGAGTCACGCGAAACATTAACTAAGTAGACACCGAGAAAGCAGACACAAATATTTTCAGGTGCCCACTGTGGAAAAGTATATATAGTATTAAGTCTATTTAACGCAAATATATTTTTTTCAATTGTTAATAAATTTCGTTTTGGAAGAATTCACTTCAAATTTTGAAATTTGTTAAAAGGAAAATTTATTTTTAATCCGCCAGACACCAGGGACAAGCAAATCACGAGACAACTTGTATGTGGTGACTTGTTTGTTTGTTTGTTCGTTCTCTTGGTCTAGCGGATTTAATTGAAAATGAAATGAGGCAGGGAACAGCAAACAATAAACGGTAAACAAGTGTGGTACCTTTTGCTCCCATAAGAAAACCTAACACAGAGTAACTTTTATTCAAGAGTGGCACAGCCTTTAACTTGAATAAAGTCAGACAAATACAAAGACGAACAATGTAATAGGGGGGGGGGGGGGGGGGGGGGGGGGGGGGGGGAACAAGCGCAGGCCAGCAACTCATCTGTCTTCATAGCAAGAAGGGGAGGGGTGTGTGTGCTGAAGATGGAGAAACTGGAAATATGAAATTAAGAAAATATATTATAGATATGAAAAACTATTCACTAGCTGCATGGGGGAACCATCGTAGTCCCTTTCGAAGGCAGATCTATTTGTGTTGCCTGCTCCGAGGCCTTTCGTTCGCTGGATCGGAACTCATCAGGGAGACACGGCTGGTTGTGTCTGTGCTCTTGACGTTTTTCTTGAACAGATTTGTTTCCGTTTCCGCCTGCAGCTACCTCCCTTTGGAACTAACTTTAGATTTTCAGTTACAGACCCACATATTAGACTGAATATAATGAAACTGCGGTTGTTAAGCGTATACTGGACTGAGTACAATCAAACTGCAGCAGTTAGTTTGTTTTTGGGTAATCAAGACGTAAGCAGAATCTTCTTTCTTCTTAAAATGTTTTCGGCAAAGATTTTGTAAAAGAAGCCATGCCCCTCCAAGAGAAGCAGCGAAACGTTTGGTACTGGATGCATTTTTGATGTTTGCTTCCCTTTCTGCTAATCCAGTTGGATCTGGACGAGGGGGTACAAAAGTAAACTTCATAAGGCTTAACTCTCCCAATGTAGAACAGGTGTCCGTCAGCAATGGGGGTAAACAAACAAACAAACAAACAAAAACAAGAAAACATCCGTCTTTGAGACGCACACCTTTCCAAAAGTTGCGGGTTCAAATCCCGGCCGCGCCAGAATAAAAGTTGACAATAGAAGGGCATCTGGGAGTCATGACCTGGATGCGGCCCGGCCCCCGTAGAGTGTAAGGAGTTCAGGGCGGAAACACTTGTCCGAGGGGGGCGTCTTCTCTGAAGA
>JADBJO010014523.1:45000-47287 GCA_016801955.1 Conus betulinus
TTTGCTTTATTTTCAGCTCCCTTTTTTCTCTCTCTCTCTCTCTCATTATGTCTGAAGTTAAAAGTTTTCTTTAATGTAAGATAGACAGTAATTATGAAAAAAAGAGGGGATGAACAGATCATTATGATAATTGTAGAACTACCACCCATCCCTCTCCTGTCTGTCTGTCTGCCTCTCTCTCTCATACACACCACAAACACCGCAGAGAGAGAGAGAGAGAGAGGAGAGAGAGAGAGAGAGAAGGAGAGAGAGAGAGAGAGAGAGAGAGAGGAGAGAGAGAGAGAGAGATGAATGAATGCACCAGCCAGAGACAAGAATTGAAACGTAGGCTAAAATGTTCAGACAAACAACATCAGGGCCCGATACTCGCGGTTAGCTTTATTGGCACGTAAGACAAATTGATTCCACGTGGCAACGCCCTTTCCTTCCTTTGGGTTGTTCGTTCGTTCGTTGTTTGTTGTTATTTCTAACTTACCATTTTGGCCTTTGTGTGAAAGAGAGCCTGGATTGTACACGATGAAAGCGTGTCTCTAGCCAAGGATGGGTGCTATATAAATACTCTGTAATGATGATAATAATAATATCAATAATGATAATAACAATGATAATAATAATACTAATGGTAATAGTAATAAATGTATAAACAAAGCGAATCAGGGGCCGGAATAGTTCAGTGGTAGAGCGCCGGACTCGTGATCCTGAGGGTACGGGTTTCGAATTTCGGTGCTAAGGGATTTTTCCTTCGGAGTTAACATGGTTCTGACTCCATTCCCATACAGTCCTTCGAATGAGACTATAAACCGAGGTTCCGTGTGTGAAGGCACGCACAACATCTTGCACACACGTCAAAATCCCATCGCCGACTTTCGGAAGAGAAGGCCAGTTTGGCCGTTGGTATGGATGACACGTTACATACAGCATGCACCTTCCCTGAAGTTGGAGTATGGCTGCCTTAATAGCGGGATAAAAAACACACATCAAAAGTGTCAGAGTCTTCTGCTCGATGAAGGTGGACACTCGAAGAAGAAAAAAGAAAGAAGAAGAATCTACGTCATCTCATTCCTCTTGTTGTCTGTATGTATGTGCTTGTGTATGTGTCCGTGGTAAAAGCGAACGTTACCATTTTCCCTGAACATACTACTACAGATATGAAGATCAGTCTTTGCAAGGATGTAGATAATAAAAGTCTTCAAAAATACTGATCATAGCTACGACAGGGGAGAAGACCGCAAGATAGTGATAAAAGTTTCAAGGGAAAAATAGAAACAAAATTATTTCCTTTATTTTAACGAAATATGGTCATTTAAATATAATTTTTCACACTATAAAACCATCGTTAATTTTTTCTATTGGAAAATGTGAAACTGTTCTGTACAAGAAAAATCTCTTGATAATTCAAGTAAGGATAATGTATTTTGCCAAATGGGACACAACTATCTGCTCAATGTACATATAGAAGCAGGATTATCTTCTACTATTAAGAATATAAACTCTGTCGTACCAGAAACAGACCGTTTGAAATTTGTATTCATACAAAGGATATGAGCTCCTGAAGACAGCAAATCTCTGGGACGTGAAACTGAGGCTGTAAAGAAGTAAGAGTTATCGTTTCTTTCATTGTTGGTCGCGTCCTTCGCAACTTATGAAACTGCTTATCCCAAGCCTGTTTTTATCAATCTCTGCTGCTGAGTTCCATGTGTGTGTGTGTGTGTGTGTGTGTGTGTGTGTGTGGATTCATTAGCCATGTAGGTTGATGGATCGATGTGGCGGCGTTTTCATGTGTTTTTCTTTTTTTTTTTTCATGTTTTTTTCGCCCATGCTTTAAAGAAATCTCCATCATATCATCATCATTATTATTTATTATTAGTAGTAGTAGTAGTCTTAGTAGTAGTATGCTGTTATTATTATTATTAATACGTACAATTTCTAGTGTGTGGCTTATGAGATCCACGCTTTTTTTCCCATTGAAGGCGAAGAAGGAATAGATAGATGAAAGTTTGCGACACAATGGATGGACTAGGGATCTTCGGGTCATTGATACTTCGAAGTGTTAGGAACTTATTTATTTGTTTTATTTGGTAAATACAACCAGGCTGGCAAGGATTTTATGATACTCTGATGATCCTTTTCTAGTTTTTAATGTGTCCCAGAAAATCTTGACATGAACCACATATGTCGACTTTGTTTCCTCCATAGGATTCATCAGTCATATATGGCTTACCTTCTCTTTTGTGCTGTTGGAATGGTTCTTTATGGTCTCTCTCCTGTGCTGGTGGAATGGTCTCTC
>JADBJO010014524.1:0-15000 GCA_016801955.1 Conus betulinus
TCTAGCTTTTCACGCCCATTTTTTTTGGGGGGGGAGGGGGGGGGGGGGGGGGGGGGGGGGGGGGGGGGGGAGGGGGGAGGGCGTGGATCGTATGTGAGATGGGAGGGGAGTAGAGGGGATGGGGGTGGAGGTGGAAGAGGAGGGTTGGGGTGGAAAAAAGGCGTCACAAGCAGCAGCAAAGGTGCCAGACATACACCGAAGACAAGGGGAAAAGGGAGTGTGTTAAAAAAAAAAAAAAAAAAAAAAAAGACAAAAACCGCTTTTGGACTGTCCTATTGAAGGCAGAAGGGCTCACTGGGGATGAAAAGAAGGGGCGGCGGGGGGGGGGGGGGGGGGGGAGGGGGGGGGGGCGCATAATTTCATTATTGTCGTTCGCAGTGCAGAGCTAGGAGGAGGGGGGGGGGTGGGAGTGGGGATTCATCTGGTCAGTGTCCTTACCGAGTAAAACGAAACTGGTGCGCCGCTCACGCTTACCCCGTGGATACAGATTGGGCGACAATCGTGTCCTGAGCCGTTTTGTTTCGATTTTCTCCCCTTCCCCTTGTTGAATTTTTCTTCATTATTTCTTCTTCTTTGCTGCTTTCTTGTTGTCTTTTTGTTGTTCTTGTTGTTATTTGTTGTTTTCACGCTCTCTTGCTTTCAACCCCAGGGGAGAGAGAGAGAGAGAGAGAGAGAGAGAGAGAGAGAGAGAGAGAGAGAGAGAGAGAGTTTTGCTCATTTTCCAAGTCCATCAAGCTTTTACTTTCTATGGGCTCCTTGTTACTCTCCGGTTGTTTACTTTTTACAACCTCCGACCTGAAACCAGGTCATATGAGACATTTGTTTGTAAATGGAGAGAGAGAGAGAGAGAGAGAGAGAGAGAGAGGAGAGAGAGAGAGAGAGAGAGATTTTATCTCTAACAACGTCTCATATGATCTGGATTCTCTCTTTCTCTCTCTCTCTCTCTCTCTCTCTCTCTCTCGGTATATGGTCGCGCGTGTATGTGTCTTTGTGCCTGTTTGCGTCCATCCATGTGCACGTGAAAACAATAGAAAACGCGTATCCGGAGCGTGACGACGACAGTCTAGCCATGAACGCACAATGGCGAAACTCAGCACGTGATACACGTGGTTCACACTTCGACACCTGCAGCTTGGACATTGCTTTCGGCGGCGACAAGGCCAGCGAGCCGGTTTTTCTCCCAGCTGCTGAACGGTTGCTTGAGAGTGGACGTGTCTTTGTGTCAGGGCATTTTGTCTCGGTGGGCGATGTGTAAGAGACAAAGAATTTCTGCGTATTATTTACGGTACAATGTGTGTAAATGTGTGTGTGTAGGAAAGAGATTAAGAGGAAAAGACACAAACGAGCGAAACGTTGAAGATTTTTTGTTCTGTTTTTTTTTCTGTTTTAAAAATCTTCTAAGTATCCTCAAAGACATTTTGCATTGTTTACAGAAGATCTGCCGTCAAAAATCTGGTTTTTTTTTTACTGTACAATGGTTAGCAGCGGTCTACTTTATATCACAAAACATTTAGTTCGTGAATTGCATTCGGGCTAAATTTGCACATCAGTGATAATGGGTAAACGGCCGTATAACCGTCGGAGACGAGGGACGGTAGTCGGATTATCTAACGCTAAGGCGACATTCACAAAGAGAACAGCGCCATGGCAGACTGGTAGCGAAAACGGCTTTATATATATATATATATTATATATATATATATATATATATATATATATATGTATGTAATGGTGGCACGCCTGCAACCTGCGAAGTTTTCAATGTGTAGCGAGGAACTCTGTGTTCGGTACTTCAACACAGGTAAGGCTAGAAAGCGAGTAGTTCATGAATGTCCTGCACAAGTAGACATTGTCAGAGAATGGACTGGTTGCGCCCTGTCTCCCTGTGACTGAAGGACAAAGGCGTTGAGATGAATGACTGCCCGGTCGTTCATCCAACCCCCTGTAGATCTTTCATGAAATGTGGACGGCGGCGACGACGCGCGACAACAACGATGGTGATGGGGAGAGGGGAGAGGGAGAGTGAGGTTGACTCACAAGCTTCAATCGGTAAGTACTTGACACAAAAATGGTTCTTTAAAAGGTTCACATCAGGGGGCCTAACTGGTAATGCACGTCACCAAAGTAGAGGTCGGCTTTATCTGTTATTCCGTGCTCACTGATGTGAGGTTTTTACGGCCATTACTTCTACGTTTGTCCTATACCTTACGTTCAACTCGACAACATGCTGGACCATTGGTCGAGAGATTAAGAGGGAAAAGACACAAACCAACAAACCAACAAAACTGGATACTGAGCCGGGAAATCACGTGCTCAAATATACATGCACTGTGGCAAAGTGCCAGTTCCCTGTTTTGAGATGTGGGAAAAAAAGAATCAAATTAAAAAAAAAAAAATTTTTTTTAAACGAAAAAGAGACTGAACATTTTCAAATGTAACGACAGTGCGATCTACCCGAAGATAATCAAATGTACGTATTTCCATGCTTTATAAAGTCATCCTTAATCGTCGAAGCATAATTTTTTTTTTAAAATGTTGATTTCTTTTTCTTTTCAATCAATGTTGTTTCTCTTTCGGCGGGTTCCGTCGTTGTGTCCAGCAATACGGATACATTTTTGAGTCGAAGATTTGTTACCACCTGGGACGTATGTTGCGAGTTAAAGGGTGTCTGTCACCCGGATTCAGAGGATCGTTCCGTAAGCATTCTCAACCGCATGCACAACATGTATTCTGGCACTGTTCGACTGGTCTTTGTAGACTGTGTTAGCTTCTCTTGTGCATTTGAGTAAAGTCTATGGGATATGAGCACATGTTTATGAGTGTTAGCATAGTGTGATACATGTTATCACTATTCTGATGAGTATTAGCCAAACTCTGTGACATGCACCTCATACTAGAGATTTAAACGTGTTAGCATCATTCAAATGAATGCTAGCCATACTCTGACATGCACCCCATGCTAGAGAGTTAAACGTGTTGGTATCATATCAAATGAATGTTAGCCATACTCTATGACATATACACTGTGCTGGAATTTTAAACATGCTAGTATTATTCAATTGAATGTTAGCCATAGTCTGTGACATGCACCCCATGCTAGAGATTTAAATGTGTTAGTATTATTCAACGAAAGCTATCCGTTACACACACACTGCAGATTAGCCATAGTATGATGCTTACGCTCCACAGCTTTTAAGCAACGTGCACTTCTCAGCAAACTAGCTTTGTCATTGATATGTCGTGAGGGAGGTAGAAATAGAAGGGGTAGATTAGGGTTGGGGTAGGAGGAGCTTAAACACCTTGCAGATCCTGCGGCGCTGAAGATGTGTCCTGATCTTCATTTCCCGTCACGTGACATCCTGACACCGGCAGGCGGCATTCGGTGAGTACATTACGAACATTTTTCTCCATGCTGTACTTTCAAGTTCTGAACATGAAATTGGTTTTTCTTCGGGTAACAAGTTCAAGTCAGCAAAAATGTTTGTAAACGCTGGTATGGAATAATCATAAATTAAAAGCTCTTTTACTTTTGTCCCGAGTAGTTTGGTGGTCAGCTTTACCTTCGGTTTCGCCTGACGATGTAAAATTACAATGAAACATCCAGCTTGCTACACTGAGCAGTCTGTGTAAGTGTAAAGTTCATGCTTTTTTTTTCCTGCTTCTTTCTTCTGTTACGGTTTGCCGGGCTCCTCACTTTTATAATTTGGAGCCACTGCAAACACAACTATCGTGTCACTTTCGACATTTTTTTTTTTCAAAGTGGCTTACGTTGCAAACAGTGGCGAGTTGAACAGTACCCGAAGAGCCGCACATTTAAGGAATGCTTACGGAAGCCCGCAGCACGCACTAGGATTCTTCGTTTCGTCTTTGTACGTCATTGTCTTTGTACGTTATGGACTTGTTGTTATGTCTGACTGCGTCCTTTTCTTCTTTCCTTTCACGGCCTTCTCTTCGTGTGTGTGTGTGTGTGGTGTGTGTGTGTGTGTGTGTGTGTGTGTGTGTGTGTGTGTGTGTGTGTGTGTGTGTGTGTGTGCGTGTGTGTGTGTGTGTGCGTGTGTGTGTGTGTGTGTGTGTGTGTGTGTGTGTGTGTGTGTGTGTGTGTGTGTGGTGTGTGTGTGTGTGTGTGTGTGTGTGCGTGTGTGTGTGTGTGCGTGTGTGTGTGTGTGTGTGTGTGTGGTGTGTGTGTGTGTGTGTGCGTGTGTGTGCGTGTGTGTGTGTGTGTGCGTGTGTGTGTGTGTGTGTGTGTGTGTGTGATGGGTTTTTTTTTCCCATTATCTTTGTGATACCATGTTTTGGAAGAAAGAGATCCTGAATTAATCGGGAGGATAGAAAAGAGAAAGAGAACGCTGTACATTTGTGGACGTGAAAAGGGATACATCTGTAGTAGCACTTACAGGAAGAGAGAGAGAGAGAGAGAGAGAGAGAGAGAGAGAGAGAGAGAGAGAGAGAGAGAGAGAGAGGAGAGAGAAGGGGGGGGCAGAGATAGATACAAAGAGAGAGACAGAGAGAGAAAGAGTGAGTGAGAGAAGAGAGACGGAGAAAGAGTGAGTGACAGAGACGTGAGAAAGAGACAGGGAGAGAGAGAGGGGGGGGGGGGGGGGGGGGGAGCTAATCGCAAAAAAACGCATCCCTTTTTTGATTTTGTGTGTGTGTGTGTGGTGGTGGTGTGGTGTTGTTGTTGCTGTTGCTCTGATTGTTGCTGTCGTTGTGTGATTGCGTAACTGTGCTCCTCAGGTTTTAGTGTACTCTTTGAGAACAAATCTTCCATCGTCTCCCGAAAAAAAGTTTCATGTCAGTGTTGTTTTTTTTTTCTCCTTTTCTGCAACTCTTCAGTTTTTCTTTCACACCATTGTCCCTCTTCTCTGCCCTCTCTCTCTCTCTCTCTCTCTGCCTGTCTGTCAGCATCATTCCCTATCTCTCTCTGCCCGTCTGTCTGTCTGTTAGTGCCAATTGGTGTGTCAGTTGGTCGGTTGGTCGATCGGTCCGTCCGTCCGCCTGTCTGCCTGTCTGTCTCTGTCAGCGTCATTCCCTGTCTCTGTCCATCTGCCTATCTGTCTGCCTGTATATCTGTCTGCCTGTTGCCCCATCGGCCCGTTTGTCCGTCGGTCCTCCGCCCTGTCTGTACCTGTCGTGTCCGTCCGTCCTGCCTCTCATCTCTGCTCTCTCTGTCTCTCACTCTGTCTCTCCGCATCTCTCTCTGTCCCTGTCCTCCTGTTCCCAATCCCTCATCTGCTCTCTGTCCGTCTGGCCTGTCTGGAAGTCTAAAAAGTTCGCCGTGCCCACCTATGCGATAAGGCATAGTATTATAAAATCTTATTGCAGTCCGTTATAATCTTATCCGGACACCCAGCTGCATGATTGGACTTCTGTCGTAACGTATCCGCGTAAGTCAGTCCGTCCGTCAAATGTCCGTCAGTTCCAACCCTGTGCCTGTGCCTGTCTGTCTACTGGTCGGCCTGCCTGTTTCTCATCGTCCCTTCTCTCTCTTCCCTCTCTCTCACATCCTCTCACCTCATCGCTCTCTCCTCTCCACACCGCACTCTATCCTCTACGCTCTCCTCTCGCCCTCACCCTCTCTCTACATTAGGGCTCTCTCCTCTTCTCTCCCGGTCTCTCCGAGGTCTTTGGCCATCCCGTGGTCCCCCCCTCAATCTCTCTCCTAATCCCCCCAAAACCCCTCCCCTCCCACTCCTCCCCCTCTCCTCATCCCTGCGCAGTCCATCTCGCCGATGCTCTCACTCCGCCTCCCCTCGGCTCCTGCCCTCCTTCCTCTCCTCCCGTCTCCCACCTCTCTCCCTCCTGCCGCCCTCCCTAGTTCATCCGTCCTTCGCCTCCCTCCCTCTCCATCATCTCTCACCTGTCCGTCGCTGGCTGTCCCCGTCTCCTTAGTGAAGTGAAAATTCCCCCCACTAGTGCTCCACCCGTTGCCGTAACTTAACCTGCCGTAGTCACTATGAGTCCTCCGTCCCTTGCCTCAGGCGTGCCCCCTCGTCTCGCGGCATCTCTGGTCGCACGTCCTGTCTCCTCAATCCGGCGGGAAGTGAAAATTCCACAGTGCCTATTGCGCAATAAAGCCACTTTGTATCATAAATCTCATTGCAGGGTATTATAAATCTTATTGCAGCGTACGGAGTGATAAACTATTCAGCATCAAACGTCGTATCTATGTATCTGTCTGTCTGCCTGTCTGTCTGTCTCTGTCTGCCTGTCTGTCTATATACATATTTATCTGTCTATACAGTAGAATTTCCGATCCTCTTCACAAAATATGCCCTGGCCAGAGATTTGAATTATAGGTGCATCACCTTTACAAAGAAGGAAATTTGACCCCTCCCTCCCCGCCCCCCCCCCCCCCCGCCATCCCCCCTTCTGCCCCCCCCCTCCTCCCTCCCCCCCCCCCCCCCCCCCCCCCAAAAAAAAAAAAAAAAAAAAAAAAAAAAAAGAAAAAAAGAAAAGATGAGTGTACTTGGTTTACTTTAAAAAGATTTTCTTCTCGCGATCATTTCCGGTTCCACCGACGCATAGCCATACCCGTGTTGTCGCGATCTCGACACAGGAACTCCAGAGACACCTGTAACTGCTCTGAGGCAACCCCCGGTGGAGACATGGGCTCGATTTACTTTTCACTCGGTTGGAGTCTCCGCGATGATGTTCAGGTGAAGGCAGAGAAACGTTTGTCGTTTTTACGCATCAGAGACGGTGATAATGGCAACGTGTAGACTGTCAACAACGGACTGTTCACTGTCCACGGCTCCCCCCACCCCCCACCCCCTCCCTCCGCCCCCACCCCCCTCTCTCTCTCTCTCTCTCTCTCTCTCTCTCTCTCTCTCTCTCTTCTGTCCCTGTTCTTTCTCTCTTCTCTCTCTCCCTGTCTGTCTGTCTGTGTCTCTCGCTCGCCTCCACCTCCACCTTCGCACCATTTAGGCCTGCATGATACCTCGTCGCATGTTCTACAGTGTGCGAGTTTGGGGTGGGTCGGTGCGTGTCCTCTTGGGGGAAGGACTTGGAATATATTTTCTATTTTAGAATTATGTTAAAATTTCACCTCCACCCTCTGTCTTATCAGTAGTTATGGAAGGAGCAACTTTCCGGTACTAGTCATCGAAAGAAATTTATTTTATTTTTCTCGGGACTGTTAAAAGTACTCCGTGGTGGCTCGGGGATAAGTTTCCTAACGCTTGTACTCTTAACAGTACTTGTATGTGTAGGTGTGTGCGCGCGCGAGTGTGTGTGTGTGTGTGTGTGTGTGTGTGTGTGTGTGTGTGCATGCGTGCATGTGGGGGGGGGTGGGGGGTGGCCACGCGTGGTGTGTGTGTGTGTGTGTGTGTGTGTGTGTGTGTTGATAACCGAGTCGCTGGTTCCATTATTCATTTGTTTTCGTTTCCATGCGGTATTGGATGGGTTTATGAAACATCATTTCCTACGGTTTGTAATTTTCTTCATGAGTATCGTATAAAGGTGGTTTTCTGCACTACATGTTGGAACTGGATGAATCCTATGCTGGCACTTTTTTTTTTTTTCTTTTTTTAATTGTGCATACTATACCGAACAACTTTTGCTTTTGTGTGTTTGTTGTTTTCTTCCTTTTGTTGTGTCTCTGTAGGTGTTCCACATGCGGGCAGTCATGTGTGCGGCTTCGTGATTGAAAACTATTTTTAAACAGTGCGTTGTCCATTATACGTCCTTGATGAAAGGAAGTCCCACATGCGGGCAGTAAGAGGGCTCGGAAAGGACGATAGTCAGACAGTGAAGAAGGCGTTTGCTGAGGAGGAAGTAAGAGGGGGGAAAGGACGATATATTATCACGAGGACTGCTGAGATCACGAGGGAGACCCTGAGAGGGAGAGTGAAACTAACAGGTGACTGAACAGCATCTGACCGTGCCAGATATTGACGCAATCTGGACAATGGATGTCTGATCATCCCCCAACAGCGTCGCCTGTGGCTGTAGAGACTGACACGAGAGTTGCACTCTGACACAATGGTCACATCTGTATGTTGACAGTGGTTTGTTGGCTGTCATCCCCTTTCTGCGTGCTTGCCTTTCGGCTGCAGCAGCTGTCAGTTTTCTTTGCCAATCTGCAGCTGTTTCTAGAGAGTGCTTCTCTAGCTGGTTGCGGTCTGCTCTGAGGTCCTCTCAGGTCCTCTCAGGTGTTAACCTCGAGCGCCTTCATGTCTCTTTTGCAAGTCTTTGTATCTCGGGTGGGGGGCGGCCAGTGCTTCTCTGCCCTGCAAGCTCTCCATAGAGGACGTCTTTTGGGATGTGACCATCCTCCAGCCAGCCCAACCGACGTTGTCTCAGCAGGGTATACATGGAAGGGCGGCCAGCGTGAGACAGGACTTCTGTGTTGGTCACCCTGTCTCACCAGGAGATGCCAAGTATACGTTGAGGTGGAAGGAAATGAGCCTAATAAGCGTAATAAACACAATGATAACAATGATAAACACATAATAGTAAACATGATGATAATAATGAACACAATAATGATAACAAACATGAACATGGACTTCCGTTTCCGGTCGGGCTCGAGGTCGACATGCACCTTTTGTGCTCCAGTCGTCTTTTCAGTAATTTATTGTTAATTACTGCTTTAGTCACCCATGTTGGTCTGCATCAGATGCGCATGAAACTGTTTGACAGAACTATGTAGTTCTTGTGAAAGTGCGACTCATAATTTGGCGGAGGGCAGTGCAAAAAATGTGAACTTGGAAATGTTAAAAACTACATCCGCTGTTATGAACTGTGCATCATGGCTGCTTGCAGGAGGCTTCGTCGAGAACTGTGAAAGCAAACAGAATGAAGTTAAGCCAAAGTAGTTTTGTGGGAAAACTGCCGTTAAGTGATGAGCAGCAACATCAAGAACTTTTTAAATAATTTGAAAAGAACGAGATCGTCTACGTCATCGGAAAGTGATCTGGACATTTCTCATCATTGCCACACCTAAAAAAAAAATGCACGTTGGTTTGAAACTGCAAAAGAAAAGCGACATAGAGGTGCAGGAAATGTTCAATGTCATCAGCATAAAACTCGGATATAAGTAAAAGGGAAGAAAACCGATAATGAGAGAATTGGAAATCTTGCTACAAAGGGAAGACATATTAGCTATGAAATCGGAAATGCAACTAATGACTAAAACTTTTTCTGAAAAGATCGAAAAACTCGAGGGCAAACTTTTTGATTGCGAAACAAAAAAATGAAAAACTGCTACAAGAAGTAAGTTCTCTAAAAAGAGAAGGTGAAATATTGAAAGATGCGCTGAAGACTCGGGGAAAATAATGTGCCAAGCAGCCAGCAGCTCCAGACCTAGACCGATCATCGTGAGGTTTTTCAATAGAAGAAAACGAGACAAAATTCTAGCAAGTCGTAGAAAAAAAAAAAAAAAAAAAAAAAAAAAGTGGGGGGGGGGGGATTGTGATCGGAGAGGACTTGACGGCAGCAAATTATAAAATTTATCGTGATGCGGTGCAACACTCTGCATGTTCTAGTACCTGGACATCCAATGGTAGGATATTTGCTAATCTGAAAAATGGACGAACACTGAAACTAGACATACATACTAACATTGACCAGGCTTTCCGCAGGGTGATGGTGGGACAAAACACCAGTGAAGACATGGATCATGGTGTGTAGTTGACGAGTGAGGAATGTTGGACACCGGACATCAAGTGCATAAATGCTATTACATTGACCCTAGATTCTCTTCTGTAAGTGGTGTTCTGTGACAATTCATGATTTTATTTATTCTATAACCTGTCTGAGGCAATACCTCCATCCATCTACTTATTTATGACTTAACCAACCCACCCCATCTGCTACCCCCTCCCTTCCATATTTTTTTGTTTTCTTTTTTCCTGTAGGGATCTTGATGATTATTGTTTATGATGATGATGTATGTATTTTTTTGTTTCTTTTTTTTTTTCACAACCTGTTTAGCTACTGCTGTGTTGCTATTATTATGACTACATTTAATTTGTTTTGTTTGTGTTTTGATGGATTTGATCATTCGTATCATCTCTTGCCATTATTTGTGATGCTTCATTTCAGAAAGGAAACCATCATTATGTGATTAATCTTAAATGGAAAAAACGAAAGGGAAAAGGGGGAGGGGGGGGGGGGGGGGGGGGGGGGCTTGAAGATGCTACTGTGGATAGGATCAGACTGTTTCTAAAATATAATTATTGCAGGGCTATGATGATTTGAATATACTTGCCTATGTCGATCTTTACAACTAATATTCTTGCTAGTTTTCGATGATGCCGCATTATTAACACACATAAGATTTCTTTCGGGCCTCTACCCCTACCCTTTAATATCCTTTCCTATACACCTTTTGCTTGCATCCCGAGTAAGAAGTATATGCCTGTTGCCTCTATCATGCATTGTGATGGAATTTGAGGTTTATTTCCTCCAGGGGTAAATCGTTTTGTCAAGTGTTTTCAGAATGGGATGGAAGTTGGGACTCTTGTTGAGCATGTGACGATGGCTCAGTTGTTAAATTGCGATGGTGACTATGCCACAGAGATCATTATTGAACGTATGATGATGGATCAGATGTTGTTGAATTACAATGGTGACTGTCACGAATGTGATTGTTTCTGAGACAGAATTTTTATACATTGTGAACATTCTGCATTGATGTCATACGCGTGTGTTTTAGTTTTCTCTGACAGGTTTGGCAAAATGAGAAAGCATTATAGTTAAACTTTTTTTTATTTTATTACATTTATCATTTTATGTGGACATTGACATGTACACGTTCATGCTGCCATTGTGTGTTGAACTGCTTTGACATGCTTGTGCACTTAGAATATCTTTTAGAGTCTAGAAAGGAAAAGAAGAGAAGAGGAGAGAGAGAGAGAGACGGAGAAAGGAGAGGGAGAGAAAAGAAAAAAAAAAGTTATCTCTGGATATGCAGCTAGGGCATGTGCTGGTAACTGGTAGTTAAAAGACTAATGTCTGTAGTACTCGGTAACGGCCTTTGCTATCCGCTTGGAATTTCAACTTGGTGATTTTCACCTGTCAGTATTGCTATCTTTCTTGTTCTACGGAAAATGATGTGTTGATGACGTTGGTTCTACCCTGTTATATCAATTTATGTGTATGTATCACATTTTTGCCATGAGATATGATGGACAACTTGTAAGTGTACACAAATGTTTAAAATACAGTGAATTATAATGCAGTAGTTCACCAGCGCTGATACTTGGCTGCACTGCTATCCCATGTTTAGTGGACTTCTCGCTAACCCACCCCCCACCCCCCCCGCCCCCCCCCCCCCCCCCCCCCCCCCCCCCCCCCCCCCCCCCCCCCCCCCCCCCCCCCCCCCCCCCCCCCCCCATCCAAACACGCACACATACCCGTCTGTGCCCCTTGTTTCAATACTTTTTCAAAGACTGTTTGAATGATTTGTATTCATTATATGTATTTTTGTATTTTGTTCCTTTTGTCGAGAGAACTTCAGCATTGGGCTTCATATGCGAAGCATGTTTATTATTGCTTGCTTGGTTTGTGTGTTACCATCAAAGTTATGATGCACTTGAGAAATTTGAAGGTATGTCATTGTGTGACCTTTTTGTGACCTTTTTAAACCCTGATCTTTTTGTATGTAATGGAATGGTATTCGGTGGATGGGTTATTATCAAAATAATAGGAAGTTGTTGTTTGGATAGAACATTTGCCATGGATAGATATTACGATCCTTGTCCAGTATGCAGTGATTTATTTCCGTTAAAAAACTCTGTTACGAATATGAACAGTCTTATCATCTCTTCCTTGAATTGCCAGGGATTAGGTTCTTATCAAAAAGAGAAGAGACGTCTTTCAGCATCTGAGACAAAATCGATACTCTACATATTTCTTACAGGATACGCATTTCACTGCAAAAATGGAAAGACAAGTAAGAGCTGAATGGGGTTATGAATGTGTATTTTCATCAAATAATTCTAGATCAAGAGGAGTAGCCATCTTGTTCAATAATAATTTTGAATTTAAAATTCTGAAAACTGTAAAATATACCCATGGCAATTATATACTTCTTGCATTTAAAATGATAGATCTAGAAATTCTGTTGGTTAATATATATGGACCTAACAAAGACACTCTCCTGATTTCTTTGATGAAATTAAGAAACAAATTGACGAGATGGGTATCGCTAATATCATAGTAGGTGGGGACTGGAATTTGGTAATAAATCCTAACTTAGATTATTACAACTACAAGACCGTAAACGATCCAAAAGCACAAGAAACAGTACTTGAAATGATGAATGATCTCGAACTTGTAGATTTTTGGAGAGAATCAATTCATCCGGAAGTCCTGAAATACATGTGGAGAAGGCCAACCCCTTTACAGCAGAGTCGACTACATTTCTTCTTGTTAACTGACACTCTTATCAACAAGATAAAAAGATGTAGATATCCTTTATGGCTATAGAAGTGACCATTCTCTAATAACCATTCACCTCAACTCCAAAGTGGAAAAATAAAAAGAAAACGTTTTGGAAATTTAACTCGGCTTTACTAAAGGACAAAAATTATGAAGTAGAACTAATTAAACAAACAATTGAAAACATAAAACTTCAGTATGCAGTATCCCCATACTCACGGGGAAAACATAAACAAGATTCTGATGGATGAAATTCAGTTCACAATAAGTGATCAACTGATTTTGGATGTTTTAGTTATGGAAATAAGAGCAAAAAACAGTAACTTTTGGTATAAAGAAAAAAGAGAACTAAGGGAAAAAGAAAAAGTTGGAATCAGAAATACAAACACTTGAAACAGATTTGCTAATTAACAGTAAATCAAGGGAACTTCAAGAGAGAAAAGATGAACTAATACAGTTAAGAAAGGAGAAAACGGAAGGGATCATTATTCGATCGAAAGCAAGATGGTCATCAGAGGGGGGAAAGATATCTAAATATTTCTGCGATCTTGAGAAACATCATTTTGTCAACAAACAAATGTTAAGATTAGTAACAGACCAAGGAAATATAATAACAGAAACAGACGAAATATTAGATGCAACTAAGACCTACTATGAAAACTTGTACAAAGAAAGAAGTACAAAAAACATAGACATCAGCAGATATGCTGGAAATTTACCAAAGCTTGAAGAAGCTGAATCCAAACAATTAGAGGGACAAATAACTAGACAAGAAGCTTCAGAAGCACTGAAAGTAATGCAAAATGACAAGAGCCTTGGTACTGATGGGATGACAGTAATTTTTTTCAATTTTTTCTGGAAGGACATAAGAGACTTTGTTGTTCGATCTTTAAATGAAGGTTTTACAAAAGGAGAGCTGTCTATTATTCAGAGAGAAGGAATTATTACTTGCCTACCAAAAGGAGAAAAGCCAAAAGAATATTTGCAAAATTGGAGACCTATATTATTATTAATGTGTCGTATAAAATAGGATCAACATGTATAGCCAATCGAATAAAGTATATCCTATATAAATTAATAAAAGAAGATCAGACACGTTTTATTCCAGGAAGGTATATAGGAGACAACTTAAGAACAGTATACGACATCATATATTACTTAGAAAAAAATAACCTTCCAGGTTCACTAGTGCAGTAGACTTCGAGAAAGCGTTCGATTCAATAAATTGGAAATACATGAATAAAATCCTGAATATTTTTGGTTTTGGCGATGATACATGTAAATGGATAACCACATTTTATAAAATATATAAATCATACATCACGGTAAACGGACAGGTATCTAGAAGTTTTGAAGTACAGAGAGGATGTCGTCAAGGAGACCCTATTTCACCCTACCTTTTTGTTTTGTGTTCAGAAATTCTAGCTCACAAAATAAGAGAAGATAAAAGCATAAAAGGTATTACTATCCATGACTCTATTTTTGAAATAAATCAATTCGCAGATGACAGTCATTTACACTGAACGGAGATAGGGAATCCTATGAAAATCTGCTCAGAACTCTTGAGGAGTTTGAAGATACTGCAGGACTAAAACTTCATTATGGAAAAACTGTGTTAATGTGTGGCAAGGTCAAAAGAAATATTCAGAGAACAAATACTTAAAAGAAAAAATATGAAATGGAATCCCCATAAACATATAACAATAGTAATAATAATGATAATAACAATGATAACACATAAACACTAATAATAATGATGATAATAATAATAATATAATCATAGTGATAATAACAGTAATAATGATAATAATAATTATTACATGCCCAGCCGACGCAACCAACGCAGTCTCGGCAGGGTATGCATGGAAGAGAGGCCAGCGTGAGACAGGACTTCAGCGTTGGTCACTCTGTCTCGCCAGGAGATGCCGTGTAAACGCCAGAGGCTTCTGAAGTGGAAGGAACGAGCCTTATAATAAGCATAATAAACATGATAGTAAGAATGATAATAATGATGAACATAACAGTAATGATAAAACATTATAGTAAAACGTAATAATAATGATAAATATAGTTGTAACAAACATAAACATGATCATCATCATCATGACAAAAAACAAAAACATGAACACAATAACAATAATACACCGTCTCAGCAGGGTATTCGTGGGAAGAAGGCCAGCGCCAGATAGGACTTCTGTGTTGGCCACATTGTCTCGCCAGCAGACGCCGAGTATACGCCTGAAGCTTCTGAGATGGAAGGAAATGAGCCTAACAGTAAGCAGAAGAAGAAGAAGAAGAAGAAAAGATGAAGAATGACAATGAAATAGACACAAGTGTAATCATAAACATAATAGTAAAATGATAATAATGATAAACATAACAAAGGTTACGAACATAAACATAAGAAACATAATGATAATAAACATAATAAAACAAGAACATAAACATTAACGCAACAATAACAACAGCAACAACAACAATAATAATAACAATAATAATAATAACAACGATAACAATATAATGATAATAATAATTACAATAATTACATGGCCCAATCAACGCAACCGGCGCCGTGTCAGCAGGGTATCCATGGAAGGGAGGCCAGCGCGAGACAGG
>JADBJO010014524.1:20000-40000 GCA_016801955.1 Conus betulinus
CTGTCTTGATAGGTAAATCTGTTTCCAATATTCTACAAAGTTACTAATGACACTGCCAATAACTGGGCGGCAAACAGTTGCACGATCAGACTGATGATGGTAAAAACATGCATCTTTCCTTCTGAAGGGTGTGATCCGTCAAACACGTCCCTGACTGAGCTTCCGCTCAAGGTAATTCTGTCTGTAGCAGCTACCACCCCCACTCCTACCCCCTTCATCACTAGGTGTTGTGCAAATTGAAACAACCTTTGACAGGTCATGTTTGCAGATATCCTTAAAGTGAAGCTAAGATCTGCCAAGTGCAGTCTTTACCTCCGGCCGTTCCCCAGAGGAATGCCACCATCTTCCATCTGCTTGGCGTGTCAACCGGCGCGCGCATCTTTGCTTGATAGCAGTTAAAAAGGGTAGAAATGTCAGCCTTCTCAATTGCTGTGCTGTTGCGAGCTCGGTCCTGCTCGGAAGCACCGAGGATGCGTTGGGGGCAGCGCATGTGAAAAAACTCTTCTCTTTACGTGAAGGCAAAGCCAACAATGTGCTTGTCACACATGCTTTGTACAGTGTGTGGTCAGCTTGCTGTTTGCTTGTGCCTTTTCATCACCCTGTAAATTGTCGTTGTCATTTTACCAAGTCTTCCGTTCAGCTCAGGGTCCAGGACAATGTCGAGGTATAGATTCGAGGGTAGTCTAAGGTTTATAATAAAGGATTTGAAAGTAGGGTTTTCCCTGTATCTCAACCCATCACACTGTGTTATTTTTAACTGATGTCAAGCTCGAAGTCTCCACAAGCTGTAGACAAGCTATGTGTGACCAGACTTAGTCTTCTTGTGTGTGGATGATGTGAGCAACTTCATCCCTCAGGCACTTTGGCCAGACCTGTCTTTCAGGAAGTGTCTTGAGTTTGAAGAGCTCTCCATCTATAATGTAAGATACTCCCAAAAGCATACTTCAGCAGGACGGCATAAAAAATTCCAAACAGACGCAACTTGCTTTGACACCACTATGAATGCATAATACTTCCGAAGTGAAGCTGTAGTACACAATATTCCTTTCAGGACCTCGTAAAACGAGCGGATGAGGATTAATATGGTGAATGGGGCACCATGTTTTGACAGTATTTGGAACAGGCGTCCTGAACATACCTTTGAAAGCCGTAATAAACAGCAGCTTCCTATGCTCTGTGCACTTCTCTTGCATCTATCTGGCGGAAAATGCTGTGTCAGTGGTGGATCTGTTTGCCCTGAAACCAAGCTAAAACTAAGAATGCCTTTCTGCTAGAACCTGTGACATCTTCAGAACCGCACGAGCAAAAGTTTTCCCACAGTTCTGAAAAGGAAGGAAGATTGTAGAAGGAAAGATGATTCTAGGCACGTGATGAAGTTGACTGATTTGAATTAAATCAACTAAAATCATGAACGCCGATTACACAGATTGAACTAAATAAGTGTGCTAGTGCCATTATAGGCTACAACCTGCTTTCTACAGACAGTGCGTTGGAATTTATCTTTTCTGTAAGTCACGATGTGTATGACCGCCTCTATTTTTCCAGTCTCTCCCTTCCGCCCTCATAATCGCTGACATCCATAAGTTTCGAGAGACAATGGAATTTGTGTGCTGGCTATGTACTCTGAACAGCAGCGTTTTCAGTGACTGACAAGGCCTATCTAAGGCAGCCCATACACGTAGAAGAATTATCATTCTTGATCTAGCGCTCAGCCAGTCGTAATTCGCAGACGTAGTGAGCCGCACGTAAGGCACACTCTGATGTCGTTTACATACCTGCTCCTCCATCTTACTATATTGCACGCACACTTCCAGTTAGGCACAACTGTCAGTTACTCGAAGAAAAAAACTTAGTTATTGCGATACTGTTACAGACTGAAATGTTGGCACCGCTCATACGTAAGACCTAGGACTAATGGCATTGGTATTCGGCGCTACTGACATACGTGTAATGTTATTGATTGTATGTCATAACTTCTCAGCCTCACCAAATCAGCTTTTTCGCATTTTTCGCACTCAGCTGAGCATATGAAGTCGGATGTCCTGCAATGCACATACAAGTCATAGCTTTCATTGTGCAGTAGTTTTGAGCTAATAAGCGTACTGAATGGTTGAAATTAGAACCGAATAGCCGTCAGCGACAACACTCGCCATTTTGGAATGGGAGTAAGCCACATAAGCGTTGTCTGTTCATAAACATTGAGACAGTATTAGACATTGATTTCAACTGGGCATTGTAAGCAACGTTGTTTGAGCGTATGACCCGAACCGGGCATGGTTCCACTCTGCCAACTTGCTGCTCTAGAGCTTGCTAACAGACGCAACCAATGCTTGAAACCGGGTGTGTAGACCCGACAAACCCCTGAAACTTGTTACGTCTGAGAACTTCTTTAGAAAGATGCGACTGCAACGCTAGGCACAGATGCTGAAGGTTGAGGGTGGTCTTTAGGTCTCTGGCAGGCAGTGCTTTTTTGCTTTTTTTCTTGGCTTGCCGAAGCAGGTCCTGTTCATTTGGCTATATTCTATGATTGGATGTTTCGCCTTAGTCCATAGTAGAGGCTTTAGTTCCAGGTGTTTCTGTCTGTGGCTGTTGCTTGGTGCACGCTGGGTGTTCTTGTCCATGGAGGGAGCTTGTTAGTTACGCTTGCAATGCCCTTGAAGGAAAGTTGAGGTCTTTCAGCTGGATTCTTTCCCTCAGCCAGATCTCCACACGGGAGGTCCTTAATGATGTGACCAATTTCTATCCGCTTGACATGTCCCAACTAATACAGTCGTCCTTACCTCAGAATGGTGGGAGAGAGTCGCCACACCAGCCTTTTCGAGCACTGTGCTGTTGCGGACTCTTTCTTGTCAGGACATGCCGGCGATGCATCTGAGGCAGTGCGTGTGGAAAAGCACAAGTTCTTCTCATCAGCGTGCAATTCATCAAAGTGCTCAGCCAACGAGCCTTATGTACTAGGACTTGGGTATATGTGGCCAGCTTGCTGTCTGCCCATATTTCCTTTCTCGGGCTGATCCTGTGGTGGCAACTTTACCAGTTCCTCTGTTCTGGACAGTGTCCAGGGACACAGTATCTGAGATGGTGGAGATTGTCGGGCCCAGGTTTTCTGGCTGATCTTCTGATTTTCAGCGGCAGTTCCAAAGCAGGATGGCAAAGAAGATTTCTAGCAGCATTAGTGTACATGCACAGCCTTGTTTGACACCGATGTTGAGTACTTCTGAATTTCAGTCATCATATATAATGCTTCCCTTTCTGTCCTCGCGGGAAGAATTGGATAAGACTAACGAGACGCGAGGGCAACTAGTCTTGATCAGTGTGTTGAAGAGACTGTCCCTACTCAGACCATTGACAACCTTGATGAGGCTGACAATGATCATGTACAGCGGGTTCCCCTTGTCCCTGCTCTTCTCTTGCAGCTATCAGATGAAGACCACACCCATGGTGGATCTTGTTTTACCCTTTGCATACTCAAGATGCCCAGTAGAGATTCTCACATCTACAGAAGATTGACTGATGACAGTTCATCAACACCTAGCTGAACCTTTCCACAGCGTGCTCGTCGTCAGTTGGCACAAAAGGACAATACTTCAATGCATTTAGGGGCATCTTCAGAAAATGTGTACTGTGTGAAATAGCGTTCGGAGTGTTGTTCTACGGACCGGCCGATCTGCTTTGGGTGTTCGCTGATGTTTTCACCGGTAGTTGGCTTCAGGGGTGTTGCCTTATTCAACATTGGAGCGATGCCATGCCAGATTCCATTGAAAATGCCCTCATCATGTTGCCAGATCGCCCACGACCTGCAATTCTTTGATGGAGTCAAGGGCATCCTTACCATGAATGTCATTAAATCGACATTGTAAAACATGATTCTGATGATAGGACTCCTTTTGGTCAGGTGGGCTATAAGCAACATGAATGAAATATAACGAAATGTGTGTGTGTGTGTGTGTGTGTGTGTGTGTGTGCGTGTGCGTGTGCGTGTAAGTGAGGGGTGAGTAAGAGCAAAATTTAGCCAGGCGTTTTTTCGGCTATTACAATCACATTACAATAACAAGCATATGCAAACTTATCAGACCAGTAGATTCTGAGGAAACCTTTGAAACGGTCACCAAATGGAATCCGTTAATCGTTGATAAAGGTTTTCCGTGATATTTTCAGTAGTGCCATGACACTAATTTATAGGAAACTTTGGTCCATTGCAGTGACCCCTTTTACAGCACAAAAACGCTTAATTATATTTCTTGCAAATTTTGCAACTAATCTTGTTCTTTCATTTAAATTACGTCGTTTTATGCCATTTCAACCATGTAGAAGAAGAGTGGAAAATATCTGATTAAATCAAAAAAAGAACTAGACTCTCTCTCTCTCTCTCTCTCTCTCTCTCTCTCTCTCTCTCTCTCTCTCTCTCTCTCTCTTATACACACACACACACACACACACACACACACACACACACACACACACACACACACACACACGAGTGTGCTCGGTTATGTGCAACGTCTGCCTGTTGGGCAACTATCGCTTACATGTGGGTATAAGGTCTGGTTGGTTTGGTCTTCGCCTTTTTCTGATACTGGCTTGTTTTATCTTTCGTATATGGTTCTTGGATTCCGGAGCTATGAGGGAGAGCGGGGACTATCCTTAAACTCTAAGAGGCAGCCGATATCTAGGGATAATTTGGCTGTTTGCCGCCGAGCTCTGAGATACAGTTATGGTCAGCCTCGTACTTGTTTAAGTCTGATGATTGGATCTGCTCCACCGTTTCGATATTCATCTGTTGTGTTGAATAGGGAAGTAAGGCGCATATGCAATGGATTGTCGCGCACACGTGTACATATATGACCTTACACTGACAACATTTCCAAGACATGTTTATGCAAATAGGTTCTTTGGGCAATTAAACTCTCAGGACACACCATTCGAAAAATTGAATGAACTGCACATTCTTTGTATTGAACAGTGACATCTTATTAGAAACGGTAAGAACAATCTGTCATCAAAATATTTTGTCAAGCCACGTATTCATTAGCAATGGCTGCAGTCACCAAAGACTCCACGCCAACAAGTGGGAACAACGTGACAGACCTCATTTTCAACATCACTGAAATGACAGATCCATCCCAATGTATAGTGTTCAAGTATGAAGGTCTCACTCCCTGGGATAACCCTGACAATCTGGTCAGTGCACACACTGAGGCCATCGTGAACCAAGTGAGATACACCATCATCCTTCCTATCTTATTTCTGATTGGTGCTCCTGCCAACGTCATCAACATGGCGGTGTTCTACAAGCAAGGACTGAAGGAACGGATCAACGTGTGTCTGTTCTCCCTGTCTCTAGCTGACTTCCTCAATCTTTTATTCGAGATGGTATTCCATGGAGAACAAGCCTATCTGCAGCTCACCTCTAAATTCACCAGCAAGAAAGGTAACATGTAATAAATATGATAACATTCATTTATGAATTAAGATGGATGATAGCTCTTACTTATACATCGAAAATAGGTGAAATGTGATCGGCCAGTGGAATAACAAATACTGGAAAGAAAAAAAAGTAAGTTTCAGTTTTTGTCCTGCCACCACCTGTGTCAGAACGCTGGCTAGGTTTCTTTGCCTAATGGAGATAGAGCTTTCCGATCTGTTGTCATGGGCAGTGATGGCCATTAAACTTTGAAGTGTACTAATTGTATATTGAAGTAATATGGAAGAGTTCTGTACAGATTCAATGCCAATAAATCGGCTAATTGAAGGAGACAACGATACCAACAAAGGTAAAAGCGTTAATGTTTACTAACAGCTGTTGGTTTATCTTTTCAATAAAGAATTATGATTATTAGAATATCCTTTACTTTTTTTTTCTCAGATTCATATGATTGTGTCAGGTACGGCCCTCTAATGCGCTTTGTGATCAACCACAATCTGCTGGGGTTGTATGGGATAGCCTGGGTATCCCAAGTCATCTCTGCCATCATTGCCAGTGAGAGATGTTTCTGCATCTTGCGGCCTCTTCGTTCTCAGACTGTGTTGTCCACGTCCCACCACCACTGTCATCATTGTCATCACCCACATTGTCCTGGTGGCATTGTACTCGGTCATAATGACCTGGTATCGTGCTGTTTGTGTTCATGATCCTGTCACTGGCTCAGACTTCTGGGCCCTCGTCCCCAGCCAGTTCTACCTCAACCACCAAAACCTGATAGATGCTCTGGACACCTATGTCTTTGGTATGGTCGTCCCTGGGGTGGTGATGGGAGTGGTGATAGTGACGACCATAGTGACGATGATCAAGCTTCGTCAGATAGCAGCCTGGAGATCTCGTGTTTCGTCCAGTATCACTATAAGTGAGCGAGAAGAGTCACTGACTGTCATGCTGGTCTACAACTCCATCTTCTTCATCGTCTGTGCCTCTCCTTTTGCTTTGGCCAGGTGAGCAATGCCGCAGAACAAGGTTCTGCCACTCTCAAATGAAACATACATGAGAGAAAACAAGATGCAAAGCATATATAACGTACTCCCAGTTTATCTTGTGTGCCATTTGAGTGTGCTGACCTTTCTATACACCAAATATATTAAAACCCACCAATACATAAGAAACAACAGCAAAATAACGGTTTTAACGGTATTTAACCGAGGTACACGTTTGAAACTGGAATTTCAGTCCTCACTGGGCTAAAGCCTACATACCTACCAAATTTCATCCAGATCGGATAATATGTCAAGATAACGGTTTTAACGGTCAAATTTTGAAACACTATGTGGAAGTGCCATTTGTGAATGATACCCTTTCCATATGCCAAATTTCATTAAGATCCACCAATATATAAAAAATAACGGCAAAATAACGGGTTTACGGTTATATGACCGATGTACACCATTACATCATTTACATATGGAAAGAGGCTCCGATTTCTCACAAGATCATCCAAACCACTTATAAATCGGCCAAGTACTTTCTGAGATAAATTCCATAAAGAAGAAAATCGTTTGGGGCCGTTATAGCCGTTAGTAACGGCTAATCGGGTAAAATGAAACATCGGGCATCATCCGTGACCCATAATGAACATACCTGCAAATTTTCAGAAAGATCGGCTCAGAAGCTTTATCTGGAGCGAGTGGAACACATTTTGACCACGAAGAGACAGACAGACAGACAGACACACAGACAGCATTTCTTCGTTCCCATTCTAAAGTACTCCCTGTTCTTTAAGAACTACGAAAAAGAATGCCGTGGAATGTGGCTGTTAATGTACAGTACTGAGAATATGATCATTCACTTCAGCAGTTTGGAGACAGAGGGAGTAGCAGAATGGATCAATCATCTCTTGTAACCAAACGTGGCTAGTCTTAAAAAAAAAAAAAAAAAAAAAAGAAGAAGAAGATGCAAAGCATATAAACGTATTCCCAGTTTATTCTGAATGATTGTGAGATATTCCATAAGGAGGAAATACCGTCTTGGGCTGACGTAACCGTTAGTAATGGCTATTCTGGTAAACATCGGCCCTCAGCTGTGACCTATAATGATCATACTAACAATTTTTCAGAAAGATCGACCAAGAACTGTGAGATTTTCCATAAAGAAGAAAACCATTATGGGCCGTTAGTAACGGCTATAACGGTGAAATTAAATTAAATATTGGGCATCATCCGTGACCCATAATAAACATACCTACAACTTTTCACAAATATCGGCCACATACTTCGGAGATATTCCATGAAGAAGAAAACAGTTAGGGGCCGTTATAGCCGTTAGTAACGGCTATAACGGTAAACTGAAACGTCGGGCATCATCCGTGACCCATAGTGAACATACCTACAAATTTTCAGAAAGACCGGCCAAGTACTTTCTCAGATATTTCATTAAAAAAAAAGAAAAACCGTTATGGGCCGTTCTAGCCGTTAGTTACGGCTATAACGGTAAACGAAAACGTCGGGCATCATTCGTCGCACATAATGAATATACCTACAAATGTTCAGAAAGATCGACAGGGTGTTTTCTGAGATATTCCATAAGGAAGAAAAACCGTTATATGAGCCGTTATAGCCGTTAGTGACAGCTATAACGGTACTGTCAGGCCGTTATGACTAAGACATCGGGCATCATCCGTAACCCATAGTGAACATACCTGCTAATTTTCACAAAGATCGGCCAAGTACTTTCTGGGATGTTCCATAAAGAAGAAAAACTGTTACAGGCCGTTACAGCCATTAGTAACGGCTATGACGGTAAACTAAAACATCGGGCCTCATCCATGACCCATAATGAACATACCTGCTAATTTTCACAAAGTACTTTCGGTTCCATAAAGAAGATAAACCGTACAGGCCGTTACAGCCATTTTCTATGACGATAAACTAAAACATCGGGCATTTCCATGACCCAGAAGAAAAACCGTTACAAAGTTCGGCAAGTACAGATATTTCATGAAGACGGAAAAACCGTTACAGGCCGTTACAGCCGTTGTAACGGCTCTAAATAATCTGAAATATCGGGCATTATTCGTGACACATAATGAACATACCTACAAATTCTCAGAAAGATCGGCTAAGTACTTTCTAAGATATTCCATAAAGAAGAAAAACGGTTACAGGCTGTTACAGCCGTTAGTAACGGTTATAACGGGGTAAACTAAAACGTCGGGCATTATTAATGACCCATAACGAACATGCCTACAAATTTTCAGAAAGATCGACCAAGAACTTGCTGAGATATTCAATAAAGAAAGAAAACCCGTTACAGGCGGTTACAGCTGTTAGTAACGATCATAACTGGGTAAACTAAAACATCAGGCATCATCCGTGACCCATAATAAACATACCTGCTAATTTTCTCAAAGATCGGCCAGGCACTTTCTGAGATACTCCATGAAGAATAAAACCCGTTACGGGCCGTTACAGCCGTTAGTAACGGCTATAACGGTAAACTAAAACATTGGGCATCATCCGTGACCCATAATGAACATACCTACAAATTTTCAGAAAGATCGGCCCAGAAAGTTTTGACTGGAGTGAGTGGAATACATTTTGACCACGGACGAAAGGACACACACACACACACACACACACACACACACACACACACACACACACACACACACACACACGCACGCACACAGAGCATTTCTTCGTTCCCATTCTAGAGTACTCCCAGTTCTATAAGAACTGGGAGTACAAAAAAAGAGTCATTCATTGACGGTAGCTGAGCATGTCTGATTTCGGGTTGATCCCAAACTGTATGTAACTGCTTTTGATTTAGAAAGAGTAAGTCACCTGTTGTGGTCAGTTTTTGCCGGATAAAGCAGATATGTCTGACAAAAAAAAGGTATTTTTTTATAATCAATCATATTTGATCTCACAAAGGGATGAAGTCGTGTGGTTTAGAAGATGTCTACGATGTCAAATGAAGATTTTGTGTTTATGTTCGTCCAATTTTCAGTCCATACAAACAGTTATGAAAATAGGTGTCTTGTAATCCTGTATGTCTGTTCCATTCATCCGATGACTCATTAGTTTCACCTTTGACAGTCAAACGCATGCCTGCCCACAGAAAGCGCATCAGTAGAAGAGACAACATTATCAAACAGAAACCATATCCAGCAGTTTCTATGCATCTTTTCACAAGGAAAAGGTATCCAACAGGTTTCATGAGGTTCATTGTACAATTAGTATCTTGAATGATTGTGTAATTCTTGCTATTCACAAATAAATAGTTCACTGACAATTTTCTTGTCTGAAAGTGATTGTAAGTAAGAGATAAGACCAAAGTTTTTTTCCTCTGATCTGATTGTTAACTTTCCCATGGTGGGTGGGTAAGGGATGAAAAATAACAACAACGGCAAGGACAACAAAATTAAGCATGACTTCGTCAGGAGAAAAAACTCCGCACAAACGATAGGAAATGACGACATGACCGTCCACGAGGTATGGTCTTGACAGCAATTCAGACTCAGGAGTAACAGTAAAGGGAGGTTTTCAGCGCTTGGTTGTTGGTAATCGACATATCTGAGAAGGACAAGCCATTATCTGCCCTCAGCCTGTTCACACTTTTGATGGGGTTTTTAAGTCTGGCAGGTGACCCCTAACCCTATTAAAATACCAAGAAACTGGTCCTTTGCTGCTGAATACGGATCAGGTGTCACAGCGAACAACTCCGAAAAGCTGTGATATTTTGTTGACATGGGGTCAAAGTGTCTTCCCGTGAGTAGCCTAACTCGTCCAAATGTTGCATAAGATGTTCATGCTTGGAGGGTATTTCAGAGAGAAAAAAATACAAGGTGAACTGGAGTCACAGTGAGGTATTCAGCGAGTGACTGCAACGAGTCACAGCCCCCACCAACACTTTATGTTTTAGTTCTGTACTCTGTTCAGGCTGGAGGGTGGAGGAGGATCAGTGAACTGTTGACACAAAGTGTCAAAGAGTGGTGACTCCAGCCACCTCGTCCGGCAGGTTGTTCCAGTCCCTGATGGTGTTGGGGAGGAAGGCGGCTTGACGATAGTCTGTGCGGCACTGCAGCTGGCGGATTTGGTGTTGGTTAACCCTGCGCTGCTGTGACAGGGGCAGGTTGGATCTTGGCTTTGTCAAAGTGGACTTGGTCATTGAGTATTTTATACAGCATGGCCAGTCTGCTGGATCTTCGACGGTGCTGGAGTGAAGGCCACTGGAGTCGGTCAAGCATGATGGTGACACTCGATCTGTTGTGGTATCTATTAACCACAAAGCGGGCTGCTCGTCGCTGAACCGCTTCCAGCTGTTTTATATGTGTGTCAGAGGAGGGTTTCCAAACTGTGCAGGCGTACTCTAAAGTGGGGCGGACATAGCTTTTGTACGCTCTCTCTTTCAGGTTGATGGTGCTGATCCTCAAGTTGCGCCGCAAGAAGCCTAGGGTCTTGTTGGCTTTGGCACAGATGATGTCAATGTGCTTGTCCCATAACAGGTTGTTTTGAATGGTCACCCCGAGGTATTTGGCCGACGTCACTGTCTGGAGTGTCTGTCCGTGCAGTTGGTACGTGCTGGTGAAGGGCTGTCTCTTATGGGTCACTGGGAGGGTGGTACACTTGTCTGGATGGAATGACATCTTCCAGCTTCTCTCCCAAAGCTCTAGCCGATGCAGATCTTCTTGCAGTCGGTTGGTGTCGTGGTCTGATGTCCTGACGCTGTACACAGCGGTGTCGCCGGCGAAGAGTCTGGTCCGCGCAGTGAGTTGCTCTGGGAGGTCGTTGATGTATACTAAAAACGACGGTCCGAGGACCGAGCCCTGTTCTTAGCTTTCTTGCTGATCGGTCAGCAGGATAAGAGGCCATATCAAACCATCTAAAGCAAAAGTTTCTAATCTATTCTCTCTGTCCTACACGTTGACAAAGATATGGGAATGGACTAAATTGGCTAATGCCGTCTCATTACCATGAATTAAATCATGATCCATTGAAACTTCGGGGATCTAACATTTTATTTTGAGGAGCTACAGCCCCTCTGTCAACATGTGAAGTCTGCGATGATTGAAGGCCTGGAGACGCATATTCACAGTCAGAACTGTTAACTCTTTCCGCTTTAACATGCATTCGAAATCAGCGCAGCCGTTTGCTATTGGAGTTATGGGAGGAGCCTCGCTACTCATCCACAAACCTCTATTATTCAGGCATATCAATCGTAATAGTTTTTTTCAGGCTTTCGATACTAAAAACGTTAGATGTTTGGTCTTTACATTTCCCTTCTGTACCTGTCACTTGACAAAAACTTGTCAGCCTTATTGCAGAATATCGTTATCAGTACAACCCTTCAATGGTCCTGGACTATGACTAGCCTGCCAATGAGGATCTGCATGGAAGTCACCATTTTCAGATTGTTTGACAATATCAAACTTCGGAAAGGTGCACTTAACCTGTTGACCTTAATGTTTGAAAACCTAGCTGGGACCATGTTGCAGGAAAGTCAAAACAGTGTAATACAAGAGGAATACTGCAACAAGAAGATCCTGCAGGAATCTTGAAATACTTATATCGTTAAATGCATTAAACGTACGATTCCAACACTTTCTAACCCTGTGTGATGGTATTAAGTGGTAAGGGGATGCAGGTAAAGACAGGCAGATGGCATCCGTGGTCGCCTACATTTGCAGCCTCGAGGCTTTTGTTGGCTATGGTGTCCTGTGTTCTTTGGGTCCTTCGTCCCATTATGCTGAGGTTTTTTTCCTGGGCTGTGTCTTCTTCCGTGGTTCCTTCCGACTTCTATCTTTCTCGCAGTGCCAGTTGTGATGGTGTGTTCCTGGCTTTGGAAGCGAAATAAAGGTGAATTTCTCTCCAATTCGTTCCCTCTGCGTTCTCTTTGGCTGGCTGGTGCCCCTTGGTTCCTGAACCTACCACCATCTGTCTGTCTTCGCCTCCACCCCCTACCACTCACACATCATCACATCTGTATAACAAATAAGAAGTCTCCACAGACAGGCTAAGCGTTTTTTATGTATCGCAAAATTGCAGACTATAACATGCACTTTTCATTTCATTAATTGAAAACCATCTCTTTAAGCCTATAGTGATTGCAGACTATAACATGCACTTTTCATTTCATTAATTGAAACCATCTCTTTAAGCCTATAGTGATTCCTCTCTAGGCCTTGACGAAGTCCATTATTAATTCACAAAACATCTACTGGAAAGCAGAGTATGGAAGTATTATTCCAATCCAAAATCTTGAATTTATTGACAGTTTCTCCTGGTCAGGAATTCAATCATTTATAAGCTGTCAAGTGTAATAAGTCGGTTTGCCCAACCGCTTTTTGTGCCCTGCAGCTGCAGAGCATGTTGTCTGGGCTGTGAAGACCAGCAGGTCAAATGCAGTCACGAACCAGATCATGTGTGCGTGGTGTCTGTTTTTCCATTATGTATTTGTTAGCCAGGAAATCTTAGAAGTGCACATGATACAAGAAGGAAAAATGAAGTGGGTACAATTCGGGAAATCACGACAGGATTGAACATGACCTGATTTAAGATATGCTTTACAGCATGACGTACCGAATGTTATCCAGGACTGGCTGCTTTTGTTTGTAAAAGTAGCTGTTGGCATTTTCTCTCGAGATGCTCTGACAACTGTCACCGATTTTTCATTTTAGATATCACTGATATTTCTCTTTATCTGATCGTTGTTTTCCAAGTTTGAAAACGATCTAAATATGGTTTTGTTAAGACATCTTTGCATCGATGGTCTGAGAACAACTGTGTCATTGTCTCACTGTCCACAGAGTGGCCGGTCTCCTCACACCAGAGTTGGCCCCAGGAAGACGACAGCATAATTTGTTCTTCGTAGTGAGCTGGATGTTGGGTATCATGGTGTACATCAACTCCACCTTCAACATCTTCATCTACTACAACATGGGGTCCCGCTACAGACAGATCTTCTGGCAGCTGATGGGCAGGGGAAACAGGACCTCCAAGTTGAATAAAACCAGTGCCCGTGTAGACAATTTTGCATGTTCATCACAATGAAACAGCAACAATAAAGTCTCATTGCCTGCTTTCTTACATTCAGAAATAATGATTTATGTATGAAAAGATCTGCCTCATGACATCAGTGAAGCCTGTTATTTTGCTCAGTGAAATTCGAAATAAAATGTGTGTTCGTCGGATCGGTAAGCGTTCTCTATATACATAAAGTGGACGTACTGTGCCATTGACACATCTGTCTGATTCGGTCATGGGGAGTATTACAATTTTTACAGCAGTCATAATGTCATTTCCATTGATGTGAACCTTTGCTGTAACAGTTTAAACCTACTTGCCTCTTGACGTCAGATTTATTCAAGCATAAACTGGCCAAAAACAAAATATTATTTCAATGCCCTGTCGGTGATCCCTACACGTGGCAACAAGCCATTGGCTGTCTACAAATGCAGAACACCAATCATAAATCAACAGCAGCGTCACTGTTACAATCCATAATGCTGATATGATGTCATCAGCAATATCGTGTTCACGGATCCCAGACTGATATGAGTAATAAACAGAATCAGTTCTCGATCTGATGTGACATGTAGCATCATTTTCACAGATCACAGGACTGATCTTATGTCATTATGAGCGTCCTTGTCACAGACCACAACATTGAGCTTAAGGCATCAGAAACACCACTGTCAAAGATCAACACTGGTCTCAAGTCACCAGAGCATTGTATCACGACCCTGATCGACTTTGACACTGATCTGGTGTTGCCAGTAATATTGTCACGATCTGAAAATTCATCAGCAGCATCACTGTCACGGACTACAGCACTGATTTAAAGTCATTAGCAACGTCATTGTTGCAGACCACAGAACAGAACAATACTAGTCTGATGTCATCAACAACCTCATTGTCGCATTCATATAAAACTAATCTGAATTTATCAGCAATACCATTATTGCCGTTTACAACGGTGATATAAAGTCATTGGCAACATCACTCTCAGAAACCACATCAGCAATAACAGTGCCAGAGATCAGAACAATAAAAGTCATTGGTAACAGCACTGTCACATATCATAACGTTGTCATCGTAACAGACCGCAACACTGGTCTGAAGTCATCATCAACCTTAATTAACACATAATGTGATCTGTTTGACATTTTTTGTCAGTGAGATGTGTGTGCTTCCTTCTTCTTCTCCAATGACAGTGTGAGTGATCTGAATATCCTTTCATCTTTGATATCTTTTTCCATCAATGCCAGCAGTATGGATATCCTCTATCAGTGACAGTAATATGGACGTCCTTCTCTGTCAACACTAGTAACACCCTTCTCTGTCAGTAACAGTTATATGGATGTCCCTTTTCATTGTCCTTCTTCATCAATAGCAGTATGTAGCTATTTTCCATCAAGAAAAGCTTACTTTAACATCCTTCTCTATTTATAACGGTAAACTAGACGTCTTTCTTCCTTGATGACATTAGTATCAACATCGTTTATCATTATAGTGATGTCTTCAGCAATGACAATGATGTGGATATCCTTTGCTATCAACAACAGTCATGTCGACATCCTTCTCCATCAGTACTTGTGTGGCTATTCTCCTTCATCAATAACAAATGATGTGGATATCCTTCTAGGACATCATGAAGTGGATTTTTTTGCCTTGATGACGTCAACAAGTTCCTTTCCGGGATGGTCTGGAATGTGTTTATTTGTTTGTCATTTATTTCTTTTCTCCATAGGACGTCATGTCCTTTTTACCAGAGGACGTCAGAATTGTGTTCCCTTTGAGGACATAACAAACTGCTTTTTTTTCCTCACCAAAAGACGTCAGCAAGATGACCCTTGCTCATTCCCCGAGGACGTTAAGAAGTTCGTGTATTTCCTTTTGACCGAGAACGTCTAGTAGCTTGGTGGTCTTCACTCCCAGAGCGCCGAGGACATCAAAACTTCTTTCTTTTTTTCTTTTCTTTTCCCCATGGGACGTCAAACGTTGATTTTGTCAGTGACTCTAAGAACCTTTTTTTTTAATGTCATAAGGATTCAAGAAGCTCATTGCTACCCATCGCCACCTCTCGCAAGGAACTCCAATCGTCAAATAGCAGTTGAAGACAAATGAACGAAACTGAAACAGACTGTTTGCAAAGACTTCATTCTGTCTATGTGAAACGAATAGCTCGTGGTCGGCAAAACAGATGAAGATAAAGAAAATGACAATGCCAGCGTCAAACTATTTTGTGGAATCCTACAGGATGCAATCAGATTCGTAAGTTATCATTAAATTGCAGCATTATGTATCATCACCATGATTGTGAAAATGAAAATACTATGGTTGTACTGTAATGAGGTGCAGTAGTTGTTTGTGTTATTAAATAGTTGTGCTGTATAGTATAGACAACTGCGACTGAGTACAATTTAGGTGAGAGAATTTAGGTGAGAGAGAGAGAGAGAGAGAAAAAGAAGAATACACACACCCCTACATGCACATATCTGTTGCGCACAAGCTATCCATGACAAGTACTTTTTAACTGAAGAACTGATACTATTGGAAACAATGCTAACCGTATGTCCGTTCCTACATTCATTAAGATTCAAAGTTGTTTCAAAACAGTCCCAGGATTCTTTTAGATATTACCTTTGATTATTAAATTTCATCTCACTCGGGGTGGGAGGGGGAGGGCGCACACACGCACACACTCGGAGAGAGAGAGAGAGAGAGAGAGAGAGAGAGAGAGAGAGAGAGAGAGAGACAGACAGACAGACAGACAGACAGACAGACACAGCGAGAGAGAGAGGTACGATTACATCACTGATTGCAAGTGTTATAAGCACTCTGTCGGTCTGTCTGTTTTCTATCTATTTATCTATCTATCTATCTATCTGGTTGGCTGGCGGGCTGGCTGTCTGTCTATCTGATTGTCTGCCTACCCGCTTGTCTGTCTGTCTATTATATATCCATCTGTCTGTCCTGCTATCTATCTTCCGATCCATTTGCCTATTTGTCTACACATACACACATACTCGCATATAAAAAATGTACTCATGCCTATGTACATGAGGTATTGTTGTAGGCATGTGTGTGTGTGTGTGTGTGTGTGTGTGTGTGTGTGTGTGTCTGTGTGTCTGTCTGTCTGTCTGTCTGTCTGTCTGTGTGTGTGCGCACTTGCGTGTATGTGTGTGTGTAAGGTAAGGTAAGATAATGTTGCTTATAGCCCAGCCAACCGCAAAGGGCCATATCAGGGCTGTCACCACGTTAAAATCAACTCACAAATCATCTCAGAAAAGAAAATAAAACATGTTCACACATCTCTTTAAAATACATCATCTAAAAACGCACCAGAAACTTCGTTTAAAAAAAATCTTTCTTCCTTAATATCTCAAATCAGATTAAAAATGTTAATCTCTTTCACAAACTCAAAGATCACGTCAGGTGGGACATCTTTGAACAGGGTTTTCATGGACTCTGCTGTAAAGTGGTTATGTCTCACATCGTGCAAGTCCCAACAATCTAAAAGAATATGTTTCACCGTGAGTGAACATGACATGGAATACATCACCTTTTAAAAGATAAGAATGGGTATAAAACGAGTGCCTGTGTGTAAGTGGTACAGACTATTAAAAAAATTTCTTCTTTACGGCCGCCTCTGGAATATGGTAAAAACGCGTTGAGGTTTGGACGGATTTTATACGGTTTTGTACGGTTTTGTTATCCGTCTGCAAGGTCCATTCCTCTTGCCAAAGGTCTTTGACATAAGCCTGTGTTTGGGGTTTTAGATCAGTGTGAGGAACAGTAAATCTGATAAACTTTTGCCTTGTGGCATTCTTGGCAAACTGGTCAACATCTCATTACCTCGAATGCCCACATGGCTGGGAACCCAAGCAAACGCTACGTTGTGTCCATTTGATTTTAGGGAGGTGTACAGTTCAAAAAACTTTCAGAAGTTGAGGGTGCTTAAGATTACGGCCGGCTATGGCCTCCAAGGCAGAAAGAGAGTCTGAAAAAAATAAGGAAATCTTTCTGTTTCGATTTTGATATCATCTGAAGTGCTAGGACCAAGGCTGTCAGCTCAACAGTGTAGATGGAGCTGTCAGTGGGAATGTGTACGGTACATCTTTGAGAGGGTCTACTGCACAACACACAGCAGAGGCAACTCCCTCCTCAGATTTGGAACCGTCAGTGAAAAATCTTTTAAAAGATGGAAGCTCGGAACACAGTTCAGCAAAAAGGGACTTGTATGCCAAGGAATCAGTGGAATCTTTCCGGTATGAGGCAAAATCAACCGGATCGCTGGTATGAAGTAAGTCTATGGAGGGTCCTCAGGAAACTTGGAGAAATCATTAACCACTCCAAGGTCTATACCTGCTTTGTTTAGATGGGGAAGAAGGCGAATCCCCAAGGGTGGAATGGAACTGGGATGATAATCGAATTTCTTTTGGGATTTGGAGTCGAAAAACACAGTCATATGCAGGGTTTTGAGGTTCAGACGAGAGACTCAGACAGTAATTCAAGGCAAATTTCAGTCGGCGATTTGAGAGGGATGGTTCACCTGCCTCTGCATACAAGCTATAAACAGGAGTGGTGCGGAACGCACCCAGTCACAATCGAAGCCCTTGATGGTGGATAGGGTCTAGACTGTTCAGGTAGGACAGGTCTGGCAGAGCCATACACTACACACCCATAGTGCAGCTTGGAGCGGATCAGAGCCCTGTAAAGATGGAGGAGAGTTTTCCTGTCAGCGCCCCAATCTGTGTGCGTCACAACTCGCAAAATGGTCAGTGCTTTCTGACATGCAGTTTTTAAGTGTTGGATATGACTTTTAAAGTTCAGTTTTTTGATCGAAAATAACACCCAGAAATTTGGCTTCTTTTACAGCTGGAATGTTGGACTTGTCCAGACGAATTTCAGAATCAGCAAAAAAGAATTGGCGAAAATTGTGGAAATGGATTGACTGAGTTTTGGTACTTGAAAAGGTATACCCTTTTTCCTCGGCCCACTGTTGGATCTTGTTGACACAAAGTTGGAGTCGACGAAGCTCCAAATGCGTACAGCGCGAAGTCATCAATGAACAGAAAGGACTCAGAATTCTGGTTTACCGATTTCACGATGTCATTGATTTTGATGCTGAAAAGGGCAGGAGAAAGGTTGCTCCCTTGAGGTACACCCACCTCCTGCCCATGGATGTCAGACAGCGTGGTGCCAACACGCACCTGGAACTGCGGATCAGCCAGAAAATTTTGAATAAACAGAGGCAAGTGACCACGAAAACCAAGTCTGTGAAGATCCATAAGGATTCCTGATTTCCAGGTGGTGTCATACGCTTTTTCTAGGTCAAAAAAAGAGAGAACCACATGCTGTTTATTGATGAACGCATTGCGGATGGTGGTTTCCAGACGGACTAAATGGTCAACTGTCGAGTGGTACTTCCGGACCCCGCACTGTTCACTGGCCAGAAGGCCATCAGTTTCCACTTCCACATCAGACGGGAGTTGACCATCTTTTCCATTACCTTTCAGAGGCAGCTGGTCAGAGCTATTGGGCGATAGTTGAAGAGTTGGTAAGGTCCATTCCAGGCTTTGGGATTGGAATGATCAGGGCTTTCCGCCAGGAGGGCGGACAGCACCCTGTGGTCCAGATATGGTTGTAGACTTTAAGAAGGGTCTGGAGACAGCTTTCTGGAAGATGTTTCAAAACCTGATAATGAATATGATCCAGACCAGGAGCAGAATCGTTGCAGGTTTGCAAAGCTGTTTTTTAGTTCATCGGTTGAAAAAGGTAGATTTTAGGCTTCAGAGTTGTCTGATGTGAAATTGTAGAAAGATTTCTCTCTGAGTTGTTTGTTTCTTAAGAAGGCTGCAGATGTATTTGCAAATGAGGAGTTCTGTTGAATGGTGGAGGCCAGCAGATTAGCAACAGCTTGTTTGTCAGTTATCAGAGCATCAGCAAGTTTCAGATGATGAATTGAGGGGTTGGTGTTCTTCCCTTTGATCTTTTCTGATGATGTTCCAGACTTTTTTTCTTGGAGATTTTAGATTTAGATGTCAGCCCGGAGCAGAAATTTCTCCAAGACTGACGTTTTCTGATTTTGAAAGTGTGTCTCGTTTTGGTACGGAGTTTCTGATGGGCTCGAGCGTTGGGGGCCTGAAGGTCTTTGGAACACCCGACGCTGAGCCCGTTTGCGTACTTTTGAGATTTGTTGGCAGTCAGAATAAAACAAGGTGTTTTGGGCATTTGGAGTTTGTCGGAAGACATTGGAATACGGTTTTTAGCACACTTAATTAAAGTAGTGGTTAGACATTCCGCACGGTCTGGGTTTCGAAGAATGTGTCAATTTTCTGGAGTTCCTTTGAAATATTGGCAGCAAAAAGATTTCAGTTAGCCTTCTTATAATAAAGATGTTGTGAAACAGAAGCGTTTTCAGTTAATACGGTTTTAAAAGAACAGGGAAATGGTCACTTCCATGCAGATCGTCATGGACAGACCACTCATAGTCAAGAACCAGCGAGAGGTCACATATCGACAAATCTAAACATAAATGTGAACCTGAGGAAGAGTGTAGGTAAGTT
>JADBJO010014524.1:45000-47284 GCA_016801955.1 Conus betulinus
ACTGTTGACAGTTCCATACCAGTCACAGTCCCCGAGTGTAAACTTTTTTTTTTTGTACCAGTCTATTTTTTATACGCTGTCATTCCAATTTAGCTGCAGCTAATCTGTAAACGGTACGTTGCTTGAAGCTAACAGAATGCACTAATTGTAACACGCGTACATCATAAGCACAAACAAAAATACGTACTACAACACGTAGCCCGATGTCTTGACAACTAAGTCCAATTCCAACATTCTACAAGAAGTTTATAATCACACTGCCAATAACTGGCCAGCAAACTCTTGCCACTCGATAATCTGATGCACGATCAGAAGCACAATGGTAAAAATCCGTCATCTTTGCTTCTGACATGCGTTATCCGTCACAACGTCCATGACTGAGCTTGAGCTCAAAGTAATTCTATCTGTGGGCGTTGCGTTCCCCCCCCCCCCCCCCCCCCCCCCCCCCCCCCCCTCTTTCATGTTACCGACAGATGTGCAAATTGAAGGAACCTATAGCAGGTCACGTTTGCAGATATCCTTAAAGTGAAGGTAAGGTCTCCCGACTGCAGTTTTTTACCTCCGGCCGTTCCCCAGGGGATTGCGAGCATCTTCCATCCGTTTGACGTGTCTCAAACCGGCGCACGCATCTTTGCTTGACTGCAGTCAAATGGGTAGAAATGTCAGCCCTTCTCAATTGCTGTGCTGTTGCGAGCTCGGTCCTGCTTGGAAGCACCGAGGAAACGCCGGGGGCAGCGCATGTGAAAAGCTCTTCTCTTTACGTGTAGGCAAGGCCAACAAGTGCTTGTCACACATGCTTTGTACAGTTTTACGTCAGTGTGTGTGGTCAGCTTGCTGTTTGCTTGTGCCTTTTCATCAGCCAGAACATTCTGGGGGTCATTTTAACCGATTCTTTCGTTGAGCTCAGTGTCCAAAGACGATGTCAGTGTCTTAATTCGTGGGCAGTCTGAGGTTTATGATCAAGGATTTGACGGTAGTGTTTCCCCTGTATCTAGACCCATCACTTCTTTTTAACTGATTTTTTTTTTTCGATTTGGTTTTCCCTGTGCAGTGAAGGTTCTTTTGTTTCCAAAATGAATATTCAGCTATAACATTACAGCATGCCACACAAACCAAAAGAGTACTTTTTTTCCCTAGATACCATATATGTACAAATACAAAAAATATAATGTTAATACAAAGGGTGTTTTCTACAAAGTCCTCATACAGCAACACAAAATTATGTTTTGAATTCTTTGTTCATAGCATATGTCAGTAATATTCAATATGTATGGACCCCCCCCCCCCCCCCCTTTTTTTTTTTTTTTAACATAGCGTCTATACAGTGTATTGAAGGATTATCCATATTGATTGCTATCCCTCCAACAATAACCCTGAAGTATGGTAGCCACTTTTTTTTTTTAATCATAGTAATACATATTTAATACATGTACATATTTTTCCAACGTATACCTACGGCTAAACCTCAAAAATATTTCCAGTTTTGGTTTTATGTTAGTTATCCTGCACTTATAAACAAAAAATTTTGCCCATGAAATAATTAGATCAAAAGTATCTTCAGTTAGGGTTTTTCGTCTGTGCCAAATAAAATTAAATCAACATTAAATGTGGTGTGTCTGGAAGTCTCATTAGCAACAGGTGCCCGTCGTGGTGACAGAATAGGTCACAGAACACACAACAGTCTTGATCAACATTGGTTCTACTGGCCCCATGTCCGACGTGAAGGCTCTGTGGTGTACAATTGTTACAGGTTATTTGTCACAATGTCCCATGATGGCTTCCTGTTGGGTGTGACAGTGTCCTGTGTCTCGCGCAGGCTGGGACACGGCGGGAGTGAGTATATGTGTGCGCGCGCGTGTGTGTGTGTGTGTGTGTGGGGGGGTATCATACAGAAAAATTTCACGGCTAGCAGCCTTGCTGTTGCCGGCTGTATCAACGTAGAACAGGCATGATGGCGCCGGCAAAGACAACTCCGACGAGAAGGTGAACGTTCAGTCATCTTTTGTCTGCTGCCTTGCAGTGTGGGTCTCCGCTCTGTGTCTATCCCTGATCATTTGTGGCCGGCATTTCCGTCCACACATCGCAATCAGCTGTCGCAGGAGGCTGGTCGATGGTCGTTGTTAGCCGAATGACGACTGTACCCTCTGCCCTCAATTTCAAACGATGACGGTGTCATCACCAGCATGGCAACATTGAGTGTGGCTTCCACAGTAGATGGGAGACCGACAGGCATGCTGTACGATCTGCATGCAATACATGTAAACATGCAAAACGCCAGCTTAAA
>JADBJO010014525.1:0-17500 GCA_016801955.1 Conus betulinus
GTGGTACCTGATGCAGTTCAGGGATGGAGGGTAAAGTGGTACCTGAGGCAGTTCAAGGATGGGGAGTAAAATAATGCAGTTCAGCGATAGAGGAGTAAAGTGGTACCTGATGCAGTTCAGGGATGGAGCAGTAAAGTGATACCTGGTGCAGTTCAGCGATGGAGGAGTAGAGTGATACCTGATGCAGTTCAGGGATGGAGGAGTAGAGTGATACCTGATGCAGTTCAGGGATGGAGGAGTAAAGTGATGCAGTTCAGGGATGGAGGAGTAGAGTGATACCTGATGCAGTTCAGGGATGGAGGAGTAAAGTGATGCAGTTCAGGGATGGAGGAGTAAAGTGATACCTGATGCAGTTCAGGGATGGAGGAGTAAAGTGATGCAGTTCAGCGATAGAGGAGTAAAGTGGTACCTGATGCAGTTCAGGGATGGAGCAGTAAAGTGATACCTGGTGCAGTTCAGGGATGGAGGAGTAGAAGTAAAGTGATACCTGATGCAGTTCAGGGATGGAGCAGTAAAGTGATACTGGTGCAGTTCAGGGATGGAGCAGTCAAGTGATACCTGATGCAGTTAGGGATGGAGGAGTAAAGTGATGCAGTTCAGGGATTGAGGAGTAAAGTGATACCTGATGCAGTTCAGGGATGGAGGAGTAAAGTGATACCTGATGCAGTTCAGCGATAGAGGAGTAAAGTGATACCTGATGCAGTTCAGGATGGAGGAGTAAAGTGATGCAGTTCAGGGATGGAGGAGTAGAGTGATACCTGATGCAGTTCAGGGATGGAGCAGTAAAGTGATACCTGGTGCAGTTCAGGGATGGAGGAGTAGAGTGATACCTGATGCAGTTCAGGGATGGAGGATTAGAGTGATACCTGATGCAGTTCAGCGATGGAGGAGTAAAGTGATACCTGATGCAGTTCAGGGATGGAGGAGTAAAGATGATGCAGTTCAGGGATGGCGGAGAGTAATGCAGTGATGCAGTTCAGGGACGGAGGAGTAAAGTGATGCAGTTCAGGGATGGAGGAGTAAAGTGATACCTGGATGCAGTTCAGGGATGGAGCAGTAAAGTGATACCTGATGCAGTTCAGGGATGGAGGAGTAAAGTGATGCAGTTCAGGGACGGAGGAGTAAAGTGATACCTGATGCAGTTCAGGGATGGAGGAGTAAGGTGATGCAGTTCAGGGATGGAGGTGATACCCTGTAAGGAGTAAGTGATACTGATGCAGTTCAGGGATGGAGGAGTAAAGTGATACCTGATGCAGTTCAGGGATGGAGGAGTAAAGTGATGCAGTTCAGGGATGGAGGAGTAAAGTGATACCTGATGCAGTTCAGGGATGGGAGTAAGTAATGATGCAGTTCAGGGATGGAGGAGTAAAGTGATACCTGATGCAGTTCAGGGATGGAGGAGTAAAGTGATGCAGTTCAGGGATGGAGGAGTAAAGTGATGATGCAGTTCAGGGATGGAGGAGTAAAGTGATACTGATGCAGTTCAGGGATGGAGGAGTAAAGTGATACCTGGTGCAGTTCAGGGATGGAGGAGTAAAGTGATACCTGACGCAGTTCAGGGATGGAGGAGTAAAGTGATGCAGTTCAGGGATGGAGGAGTAAAGTGATACCTGATGCAGCTCAGGGATGGAGGAGTAAAGTGATGCAGTTCAGGGATGGAGGAGTAAAGTGATGCAGTTCAGGGATGGAGGAGTAAAAGTGATACAGTGATTGTTTCAGGGATGGAGAGTTAAGTGATGGTAGCAGTTCAGGGATGGAGCAGTAAAGTGATGCAGTTCAGGGATGGAGCAGTAAAGTGATACCTGATGCAGCTCAGGGATGGAGGAGTAAAGTGATACCTGATGCAGTTCAGGGATGGAGCAGTAAAGTGATATCTGATGCAGTTCAGGGATGGAGGAGTAAAGTGATACCTGATGCAGTTCAGGGATGGAGGAGTAAAGTGATACCTGATGCAGTTCAGGGATGGAGGAGTAAGTGATACCTGATGCAGTTCAGGGATGGAGGAGTAGAGTGATACCTGATGCATTTCAGGGATGGAGGAGTAGAGCGATACCTGATGCAGTTCAGGGATGGAGGAGTAAAGTGATACCTGATGCAGTTCAGGGATGGAGGAGGAAAGTGATACCTGATGCAGTTCAGGGGTGGAGGGGTAATGTGATGCAGTTAAGGGATGGAGGAGTAAAATGATACCTGATGCAGTTCAGGGGTGGAGGGGTAATGTGATGCAGTTCAGGGATGGAGGAGTAAAGTGATACCTGATGCAGTTCAGGGATGGAGGAAGTGGTTGAAGGAGAGGGATGGGCGCCGTCTTCCATAATGCTGTGCCTTAGAAACGATGAATCTCACTTCATTGCCACCACGGCCAGTGCGCCATGTCCAAACCTTCTTCAACCTTCCTATTCTTCTTCTTCTCCATCCTTCTGCCCACCTTGGCCCCCTGTCGTTCTCTCCCCTACCATCCCCTCTTCCCCTACCCCTTGTCTTAATCCTCTTTTACCCTTCACCTCCTCCCTCCTCCCCAACCCTCCCTCACCCGCCCCCACTTGCCTCAAGATAATCATACCTGCACGAATTTGGGGCTTGTTTAAAGGTGTTGATCAAAGAGGGACGGGCTGAAGGAGTAGAGGTGACCCGGAAGGGCAAGACGGTCAAGGTCAAGGCCAGGAGGGAGGTCATCCTGTCAGCAGGATCGATCGGCTCCCCCCAGATCCTGATGTTGTCTGGCATCGGTCCTAAGAAACATCTGAAGGAATTGGGGGTGAGTGAGTGAGTAAGTGTGTGTGTGTGTGTGGGGGGGGGAGAGGAGAGAGAGAGAGAGAGAGAGAGAGAGAGTGTGTGTGTGTGTGTGTGTGTGTGTGTGTGTGTGTGTGTGTGTGTGTGTGTGTGTGTGTGACACACACACACACACACACACACACACACACACACACAGAAAGAGAGAGAGAGAGAGTGGTGGTGTGTGTCTCTGCAGAGTGTATATACATCATTTTCGTCTGTGCTTTCTGTTTCTCCTTGCTCCGTGCAGATTATCATCCGTTTCTGTTGGCTGTGTCCCTGCAGATCCCACTACAAGCAGATCTCCCTGTTGGAGAGAATCTCCAGGATCATATGTATGTGGACTACGGTATTCGCATCAACTCCTCCATAGGCATCACTCCGGAGAAGCTGTCCAGCTGGAGGGAGTATCTCAGATACCACTTGTTTGGAGAAGGTAACGAGGGGACCTAGGGACCAGTGATGGTGGTCATGTGAGGGGTGGATTGTGTGTGTTGTTGTGCTTGGCCTTAATACACTTGTCGCCATGATTGTTGTTCATTAGGCTGATTCAGCTGCTGCTTCTGTCTGTCTCTCTGTCAATCTGTCTGGCTGTCTGTCTATTTGTCTCTGTGTCTGTAGTTGTTGTTGTCAAACGTTGTGGACTGAAGAAGAGATTACACACACGTGTTGTTCAGCGTAAGTCAGTAGTATCAACCTTTCCTTTTCATGCGTAATCTGGCCATTTCAACCCGATCCAAGTTGTACTCTTACAGCTTTGCATCATCGAGTTATTGCTGTATGCATTGAGCCACTTTGTTGATGGATTCACCTGTACAGATGTTTACTGTATCGCTGGCTGTTCACCAGGTGTTCTGCGTGCGCCCTGGGGCGTGGCGGCCATTGCCTTCTTTTGGCAGCAATGAGGACCTGAGGAAGGCAGACTTCCCCGATGTTCAGGTGTTCATGACGACCTGTATGATGGATGGGTTTCAGTGCTCGAAGTCAAACCCGAGGTACTGCACAGTCAATCATCATCATGACACCTCTCTCTCTCTCTCTCTCTCTCTCTCTCTCTCTCTCTCTCTCTCTCTCTCTCTCTCACTCTCTGTCTCTCCCCTTCTCTGGACAAGGCTGATATAACCATTTAGCTGTGTTTGAACCATGTCTGTGATATTGGTAAATCTGAAACATTCACCTACACTCGGTGAGTGACTTTATCTTTCATCAAACTGCCTTTAAAGTTGAGGTACGTATAAGAAGCTTCACTGATCTTCTGTATGCTGTATGTCAAGGGAGAGCCCTAACACATGAACGCAAATCCGACGCTTTTTTTTCTGCGGGGGAGAGCAGTGGTAAAACGAAAACACATCTGACACTGTGTTGAGGAGAAAGCCACCATACAGACACACATCTGACACTGTGTTGAGGAGAAAGCCACCACACAGACACACATCTGACGCTTGTGTTGAGGAGAAAGCCACCACACAGACACACATCTGACACTGTGTTGAGGAGGAAAGCCATCACACACACACACACACACCACACACACACACACACACACACACACACACACACACACACACACACACACACACACATCTGACACTGTTGAGGAGAGAAAGCCATCACAAAGTGAACACAAAGCTGACGGGATGCTTAAGGAGAGAGCTATAACAATGTAAACACGAAGCAGACGCTATGTTTCAGGAGAGAGCTATTACAATGTGAACACGAAGCAGACGTTATGTTTCAGGAGAGAGCTATTACATCGTGAACACGAAGCAGACGCTATGTTTCAGGAGAGAGCAATTACAATGTGAACACGAAGCAGACGCAATGTTTCAGGAGAGAGCTATTACATCGTGAACACGAAGCAGACGCTATGTTTCAGGAGAGAGCTATTACAATGTGAACACGAAGCAGACGCTATGTCTCAGAAGAGAGCAATTACAATGTGAACACGAAGCAGACGCCATGTTTCAGGAGAGAGCCAGGCTGAAGAACCGAGTCAACCACAACGGGGTGTCCTGTCTCCCCAAGCTCCTCCGCCCCCTCAGTGTGGGCACTGTGAGACTGCAGTCCTCCCGACCCCAGGACCCCCCCTTGATTGACCCCCAGTACCTGACCAGAGAGGAGGATCTCGTGCCCATGTTGTACGGTAAAGGACCTACAGTAGACCTGTTCATCTTAACATGTATACATGTCTGTGCTACTCTAACAACATACACGCGTTCTCCCATGTCGCTCGAGCATCTCAGCAGTATACGTCAATGCTGGTCCAGAAAGTTATGGTATAATATAGATTTTGCTAAGAGTCTGCTAACAACATTATGCAAAAACGTAACAATTCTTTTCTTGGTTGCAAAGCACTGTAGAGAATAATATGATTAATGTGCTGTTGATTTAAACAAATTTCTTTCTGAACACATCTACTATGATGCTAAAATCTCACGAGACAAAAAAAGTCTTTGAGGAGAAGTGGATGGGTGCAAATATTTGCTAGGTTAAAAGATTTGGTAAACGAAAAAAATGGATTTGATTGCATGTGAGAAATTTGGAGAAAGCCATTTTGTTCTCACAAGAACCCCTCCCCGCCCACTTTTTTTTTTTTAATGTATGAAGGAATTATACGGACTTTAAAGCAATATTAAGTCAAATAAAGTTGCAGAATTAATACATATAGAAACACTTGGTACAGTGGTGTGTGGCACTGCATCCAAAAATGGAATCAAGCAGTGACACGAATGCTTACAGGGAAGCTGGCCCGTACCAATGGCAGCTACGACATGGCATCCCAGTTTGATGGGATAGACTGTAGGGGTATTTCTTTTCTAAGTAGTTAAAATCCACAACTGATATTCAGCTTAGGTAATGTTATCCAACATCTTTAGGTGATTTTTTGAGAGTGTTACAACGTTCTGGCACCACCGCGTTATCCAACATCTTTAGGTGATCTTTTGAGAGTGTTACAACATGCTGACAATACCAAGTTATCCAACATCTTTAGGTGATCTTTTGAGAGTGTTGCAAACTTCTGGCACCATCAAGTCATCCATCATCCTTAGGTGATGTTTTGAGAGTGTTGCAACATTCTGGCACTGCCAAGTTATCCAACATCTTTAGGTGATCTTTTGAGAATGTTCTGAAATTCTGGCACAACCAAGTTATCCAACATTTAATGTGATCCTTTAAGAGTGTTATGAAACGCTGCCACTACCGTCTTATCCAACATTTTCAGTGATCATTTGAGAGTGTTATGAAATTCTGGTTCTGCCACTTCATCCAACATTTTGAAGTGATCTTTTGAGACTGTTATAAAACTCGGGCACTACCGTGTTATCCAATATTTTAAATTGATATTTGGATAGTGAATAAACGAAAATTATAAATATTGCATTTGAAGAAAAATCATTTATTTTTTGCAGCAGTTCAAAATGTCACCAACTGACAAACCAGTTGATTAATCTGTCTGTTAGTCAAGGTTTTATTCATAGAGTAAATGAAAGAATGCAATATCTTCAGTCCAGTACTACTACGTCACCTGAAATGTTGACGTGGAACGGAAGTATCAGTTCTGCCATATGAAGAACATATAGGGATTTGGAAAATAAAAGCTTTAAATAAAGGCAAGCCCTTAGATATCCTTATGATTGAAATTCAAGAAAGACGGATGATTCGCAAAGAGCATATCCATGTCGTTGGCTAATGGGTGTATGTGTAGGTCGCTTTTAAAACTAATGGTATCATTCAGGTTGCTCTGACAAGAAAGAGGACTAAATCTCTGTTCCTTTAACAACTACTGGGTACACTTCAATGCTGCTTTAACAACTAATGGGTACATTTCAATGCTGCTTTAACAACTACTGGGTACATTTCATGCTGCTTTAACAACTACTGGGTACACGTCATTGACTACTGGGTACACTTCAGTGCTGCTTTAACAACTACTGGGTACACTTCAATGACTACTGGGTACACTTTAATGCTGCTTAAACAACTACTGGGTACACATCAATGCTGCTTTAACAACTACTGGGTACACTTCAATGCTGCTTTAACAACTACTTGGTACACTTCAGTGCTGCTGCAATGACTGCTGGGTACATGTCCATGTCTCTGTGACGACTAATACGTAAATGTCCGTGACGACCTAATAACACATGAAACAATGTCCACCTCCCCTCCCACAGGGATACGTGACGACTAATGCGTAAATCTCTGTGACGCTCTCATAACACACGAAACTACGTCCACCTCCCACAGGGATACGTCAGTGCCAGCGCCTGATGACCACGCCCACAATGCGCGCACTGGACGCTCAGTACAATGATGAAGCCGTGAAGGCGTGCAGCCAGCAGCACGTGTTTGACAGTGACGACTACTGGCGATGTCACATCCGCCACACTGCTGTCAGCGCCTTTCACCCCACTACCACATGTAAGATGGGGGATCCGAAAGATCCCTCCACTGTGGTGGATCCCCAACTCAGGTGAGCGTGTGGGAGGTGCCCAGCATTGTGGGGGTAGGCCTTCATGTGAGAATGTCTGATAAATTCTCTGGTTGAAGATACTCATGGATATGATTCATGCCTGAACAGCACATTAGTCTTTTTTACTCTATATTCATTTTCTTTTCACGTAGACGATGTTCGTACACGATGTTTTCTTACGACGGCTAAAGGTCTTGATCCATTTTCATACACTGTGGTTTCTCATTAACATGGCAAAGGACTAGATGCATGTGATACACTACATTTTGTGTATGTGTGTCACATAGTAAAGGTCTGATCCATTTTTTTGACACACTGTTTTTCATACATGGCGTAGTGAAAGTCTTGATCCATAATGACTGTTACGGATGGTGTGCGGTGCGTGTTTTGCTGTCTGACTCTCGCTCTCAAAAGTTTGGATGCGTGTAATAATTATTCCCTACACACACCCACACCATACGCACATGGATAGCCAGGGAACACACGAGTTAGATTTTTTCTTTATAATTATGCTGCCTGAACCATCAAAATATACATTCATATGAATGGGTACAAATCAATACATATTACTACATAGCATATAGATCAAGATGTCAATGCACAGGAACTTCAATCATCAGATATCAGTGTATCATATCACATATCATGGTATCACTCACAGATCTCAACGGCGCGCCTACAGTGTCTCACATATACAGTCAACGCACTCGGTTCCACAGTACCCAAGCCACAGTCTACAGCACTAAAAGAAGACAAACAAGGATAACCAAGGTCCCCACAAGAATAAACAGAGTCTCACACAACAAGCACAATAAATCACGTCGAACTATCAGAAGAAGAACCGCAGATTCACATTCATGAAGCACAGCAATCCATAGCAGAAGAACCGCAGATTCACAAAGCACAGCAATCAATATTGAATCCCCGGAGAACAGGATTTCAGCAAACTCCCATAGAACACAATAAACTTCGATTCGACGTGTTTGGTGATCTAAAACAAAAATTAATTAACTTCTCCGTGTATTGATATTACAATGTTCACATCAATAAACTCAGCCCACCGACACACATGAGGTGGTACAATTAGATTTAGAGCACATAAATATTCTTGCAGGAGTTTTAAGTCACTCTCGGCGACACACCGTTCACAACATTTTTACAACAAATAAATTTCCTAGTACATATTTCGCTGGTACCGTCATCAGATGTATCGCACATACACAGTGAACATCGACGCACTACTGACTTGAAAGTCAGCCTCTCCACATGGTATCACTACGAAGAAAAAACGACGATTAAAACAAAATAAAATAGGCTGGACACCAAAAAACCTCGGCCGTTAGTTCTTGCTCTCTCTCTCGTCAGATATTATTATTATTTTCGTCATGTAGTTACCTATGTCATTTTAAGTTGACGTCATAATTCACGTTGACGTCGTAATGATATACTGTATTTTTTGTGTTACATAGGAAAGGCTTTGATCCAGTTCACATATGTTTTCTGAACCACATAGTAAAAAGGTCATGCTTCATGTTCATATTCTGTATGTCTTTTGTCCAGGGTGAAGGGGGTCCGGGGTCTCAGAGTGGTGGATGCTTCCATCATGCCCAACATCGTGTCAGGCAACACCAACGCCCCCACCATCATGATCGCCGAGAAAGCCGCCGACATCATCCGGGGTCACTGACGTCATCATCCCTCCAGATGGACCCCCCCCCCCCCCCCCCCCCCCCCCTGACGACTGACGTCACTGGATGATAAACAACATTCAGGACAATGAAAACGAAGAACGAGCAATCACTCATCTTCTCAACGATTGGCTGGAATATGGACGTTGCGCCCAGTTTGAGAAGATAGTGATTGCTCGTTCTTCAATTTCATGGTCCTGAATGTTGTTTGTTTTGCCTGAAGAAGACCAAAGAGGTGGAAATGCGTCGCGTTTTGCATTGGAATTTGTTTGTGCCTTTTGTATGGCGGAATAATCCTAACACCTCTTAACACTTTGTTTTTCATTTCCTGCCTGCTGTGGCCTCACTGTGAAGGTAGCCAGGGATGCACGCTTTGCTGGATTGGAAAGGATTGTTTTACTTCAGATTGGAAAGGATTGTTTTACTTCAGATTGGAAAGGATTGTTTTACTTCAGATTGGAAAGGATTGTTTTACTTCAGATTGGAAAGGATTGTTTTTACTTCAGATTTGAAAGGATTGTTTTACTTCAGATTGGAAAGGATTGTTTTGCTTCAGATTTGAAAGGATTGTTTTACTTCAGATTTGAAAGGATTGTTTTTACTTCAGATTGGAAAGGATTGTTTTTACTTCAGATTTGAAAGGATTGTTTTACTTCAGATTTGATATGATTGTTTTACTTCAGATTTGAAAGGGATGTTTTGCTTCAGATTTGAAATCATTGTTTCTGTTCAGCTTTGTACAGATTTAAAGGAAACGCATTTTTTTTCCAATGTCGGTTGATTTGTATTTTTCTACTTTACTTTGAATTTTTGCTTCGGTTCTAGAGTTGTTTTCACACACGCACACACACACACACACACACACACACACACACACACACACACACACACACACCACACACGCACACACACATGTGTGTATGTATATATATATATATATATATATATATATATATATATATATATATATATAATGCTGAACAGTTAAGTAGTGGGGGAAAACAAGTGCAGGTTAACAATTCTTCCATCATTACAGTAATGACTTGGCAAAGATTTGATATATATATATATATATAGAGAGAGAGAGAGAGAGAGAGAGAGAGAGAGAGAGAGAGAGACCAGCCTTTTTTTCTGGGATAGCATTCTTCTTAAAACTGAAAAGGCAGAGGAGTTGAATTACCACTTTCCGCGATCACTGAGGAGAAACAATCAGGGTTTCGAAATACCGGTATCTGACCAGGAGTTGTATGTTAGTGAGCTTCCTCCCCATTGGAGATTGTCTCCCGCTTCGGAGACTGTAAGCTTGCTGAAGGTTCATTTTGAGAAGCATTTCCTATTCCCCATTCATCCACTCAAGCACATACTGTCTGTTAAGCAGAATTATCTACCACTGCAGATATGAAGGCTTATCACCCCCCTATTTCTACAGTCTAAGACATAAGAGCAAGCTTTGTTTATAATTCAATATATATATATATATATATATATATATATATATATTACAAACTATGCATATGCGAGCTCTCTCTCTCTCTCTCTCTCTCTCTCTCTCTCTCTCTCTCTCTCTCTCTCTCTCTCTCTCTCTGTACGTGCATGCACGCATGTGTGTATGTATGATAAATCAAGGCAGATAGAGGTGGAGCACGATGACAATTTGGACACTGTTGCTTACGTGTATCAGAAGAACAGCCACTAATATGATGCACGTGCGGAATCATCTGGTTTGATTTCAGATGCACTCACGGGTAGCCCTTACTCGCAAGCGAAACACACACACACACACACACACACACACACACACACACACACACACACACACACACACACACAAAGAGAGAGAGAGAGAGAGAGTACTGGAGAAGCAGGAAGGAAGACAAACACAAGTTAACACATTTTTTGCAAATGTCTGACCCACATGAAGTTAGGAAAGTGTGTTTAATGCCTCATTTTGTCTGTTGGGCTGTGCTAATATGCAGAAGTATACCTGACACGTGTGCCATAGATAGAAAACTATGTTCTTTCCATGCGACAGTCCTTATCTTTTGTAAGCTGTAGAGTTGTATACAGTATGGTAGTAAGCATATGTACTTTATATTGATATCATTTCCCCCCCTCCAAAGTGATGTTTATGGAGTGTGCTTACGAACTATGATGTATCGTTTACGATGATTTGACGATGTTTTGGACAAGCCTCGAGAACGTGCAATTGAGACGGAACATGCAGTGCATATATTGATCTACAACGTAAACACGATTCCTAACTTCATATTTCCTTTCTCAGTGTTCTATCTGACACTGAGTGATTGGTCTTCAGATCCACGAGTAACTTAATCATCAAAATGTGTGTAAACACCATTTCTGGTGACTGTGAAACCAGGTTATACAGAAGATGAAATTCTTTTTTTCTGTTGTTGTTGGGAATTCAGTCACTAACACAGACTGATAGATATGTACACTCACACACGAAAAGCAGGTAGACAGTGAGAGAGATGTCCGTTTGAGGTTGTGTTGCCTTCCAAACACAGTTTAACTGAGAGTGCAAATCAGTTGGATTTACACAAGAAATATCGAAAAAAAAAACCATGGTTGTTGCCTGTAACCGAATCGGAAAAACATATATGCTCATGAAATTTTCCTAATGATAAATGGATCGTTTAGCTCCAATTTCATACCAGAGCAAAAAAAAAAAACAACAACAATAATAATAATCTGATGATTTACAATTTCAGATAATGTTAAGCTAATCAGATGTCCTAAGGCAGTTAAGCAGTTTCCACTGTAGTGCAGAAATGTGTAATATGATGTCTGATGTGGACAGTTCTGTATACGAGACAGTCACTGACTCACTTACATGAAGTATGTACTGTCACAAAATCCCAGCGCCATGCGAAAATCTGGACAGAGCTTTGGGCGTGTCATATAATCCTGTTAATGTTGTCTGTGTCATATAAACCTGTTCATGTTGTTTTGTGTCATATAATCTGTGTCATGTTGTCTGTGTCATATAATCCTGTTCATGTTGTCTGTGTCATATAAACCTGATCATGTTGTCTGTGTCCCTGTGGCGAGAGGTGGGACTCATGACACTGATAGCTGACCTACATCTTGACAACATGACGTCAGTAGGTGATGACGCTGTGGAGGTAGCCATTGTCTGTTTGTGTGAAGTGGCCGGGTCAACAGTACACTATCACACTGGACCTGAGCTCCTATCGCTGGTTGGTTTCTCCGCTTTCTTTGATAAACTGCCCTTGTTCCGATGTGTTTTTTTTTCTATGTCAGTACTATCTTCACTGTGTGTGAAGAATACGCTTAGCATTATCAGGAGATTTGTCATTGTGAATACAGATATTTTTTGTGCCAGCAGATGCATGTCACAGCTTGCTACTTTCTAGCCATTGTGAATGAATTTCAACGATGTTCTCATTAATGTACACGACTAGGAGAATATGGAATTAACTTTTGGCTGTGTCTACCAGACATTGAAGTTTGATTGCCGGCGCCAGTACTGCTCTGTAACAAACGTTTGAAATGCTTCCTGCTTTGCTAATGCCAGACACCACTCACTTTGTACAGTTTGTCATTTACTCGCTTCCGCTGCTCAAACCCTCGTTTGTTTTAGGGTACTGGCAATGAATTGGTTGTCCAGTGTAGACTTAAGAACGTTCTCAGCGTAGTTGTCTGATGTCTGAAAAGCAGCGAAGGATAGTAATGCCCAAACATTCCTAAAATCTGTTTATACTGGCTTCCCTTCAGTGAAAGAATTCAATACACAGTGTCACAGCTCTTCGTCTGGCTTTATTTGACGATCGTGTCGCTCTTCAGTCTGCGTACATTCCATCCAGACAGCTGCACACACGTCAATCTCTCTCTCTCTCTCTCTCTCTCTCTCTCTCTCTCTCTCTCACTCTCTGTCTGTCTCTCTCTCTCTCTCTCTCTCTCTCTCTCTCTCTCTCTCTCTCTTGTCTGATAATCAAAACGTGTGACTGCCCATCCCTTTTGTTACAATGTGCCATCTGTGTGGGTTCCTGTGCCCTATGACTTAACGTTACGTGGAAGACATTCTGTTTTTCTTCCTTTTTTTCATGCTTCATCTTTTGTGTCCGTTCGCTCCACCTATTATCCCCCTTCCCCGTCCTTCAGTGGCATCATTCTCTCTCACTGTTCCCATCAGGGTACATCAGTATCAGTGGCATCATTCTCTCTCACTGTTCCCATCAGGGTACATCAACATCAGTGGCATCATTCTCTCTCACTGTTCCCATCAGGGCACATCAACATCAGTGGCATCATTCTCTCTCACTGTTCCCATCAGGGTACATCAACATCAGTGGCATCATTCTCTCTCACTGTTCCCATCAGGGTAAATCAATATCTCACTGTTCCCAGGGTAAATCAACATCAGATCGCCACAAGGCAGCTCACCAGAGGAGGCACTGTACCGCTGCTGAATCACGTCGCTGATGTTCAGTGGCTCCTTGTCTGACCCATCCAGTGCGGGACACCGTTCTCCTCGCCAACGCCACGACTGTAGAATTCCTGAACGCCATGTTACAAGAGCTTTGCTGTAGTTCCTTGCCTTGAAAGGTTTCCAACAGACACACAGTTCAGTTGTCCTGACAATATCCCGGCACAAATCTTGATGATTCACCCAGATCCAGAGAACAGTCAAGCCCACATCCCGTTCATATACATGGATGCAGTGACAACAGACCATTCTGAACATCTCTGGTACTGTAAGGCCAAGCCAATGTTTCACATTTTGCAGACCAGCCCATGGTCAAACTCTGCCAAAATACATATAAACATATAAAGCAAGATGAAAACAAATACGTATTTAGAATACAATACAAAGCAGCTCAGTGAATGTTCGACAACTATGTTTCCTTCCGACCTCAAAACTAACAGACATGAACAAGCCACAGAACAACACACTGCCCGGCACTGTCAGTGAAAGAACAGCAATGTATGTAAAAGATGAGTAGATGTGAGTTGCATCACTGTTGATTCGCGGTTGTTGGTTCTCCCTACCAAGGAGTGTGGGCGCGCCCCCTGGGGTTGTGCGGCCATGGCGTTCTTTGGCAGCGGTGAAGAGCTGAGGAAGGGAGACTACCCTGATGTACAGCTGCTCGTCACGAGTCTTCTGATTGACTGGACTTTGATGCACAAGGTCACACCTGAGGTACTGTGTCACTGTGACCCCTACCCCATCCGCTCTTTCTCCCCTCTCTGAAGGAGACTGGTGTGCCCCGTGTCTTCTTCTTCTTCTTCTTCTTCTTCTTCTGCTGCTGCTGCTGCTCCTCCTCCTCCACCTCCTCCTCTTCCTCTCCTCCTCCTCCTCCTCCTCCTCCTTCTTCTTCTTCTTCTTCTTTCTTCTTCTTCTTCTTCTTCTTCTCTCCTCCTCCTCCTCCTCCTCTCCTCCTCTTCTTCTTCTTTTTTTTTTTTTTTTTTGCTGTCCCAACCTCTGTGCCACCTCAGAGGCAGTGCACCCACGCCGCTCATTCCGACACCCCGTCCACAGCCACACCCCGCCTATCTATCACTCCACTGGCACGTGCAGGATGGGGGATCCCAAAGATCCCTCCACTGTGGTGGATCCCCAACTCAGTGTGTGTGTGTGTGTGTGTGTGGGGGGGGGGGGGGGGTGCACAGCATTATGGGTAGGCCTACCTCTGCAGCACACACCACATACACTCTCACTCCAAAGATACTCTGAGGCAGCCTACGTTTCATCTATATGAGAGATATACACATTACATATGCGAAAACATTCATCATACCATACCTGTTAAAGGTATTTTACATGAAATAAAACTTTTTTGTAACATGATAGATCTGGCCTCGTTCTGATGAAAAATAACAACACGGCATTCTCTCTCTCTCTCTCTCTCTCTCTCTCTCTCTCTCTCTCTCTCTCTCTCTCTCTCTCTCGAAAATTAGATGATTTGTATTTTGCTTGTTCACTATAGTTTGTACTTGTGTAATAGTCTATCCAGGCTAGTCAGACTACAGTCAGTTCAAGTGTGTAACACTGTAGATGATTACAGACGACGGGCTTGGTTTTCTGATTTAAAAAAAAAAGAAGCATGGGCAAAGAAAAATCCCACAGTGGATCCTCAAGTCTATGTTCAATCAGTTTATCAAGGAGGCGTCACTGCGTGCAGGCAAGTCCATATAGGCTACACAACATCTGCTGAGTATCGAGGCCACCATGTGCAGGGTGACAACAACATGAATCAGCAGCTGTGGCCTCTTGACCGCACAGAGGGGAATGATCCAAAGCTTCAAACAGCTACAAAGTTCCGGCCTATCACGGACACAGTGACTACACTATGACACAGTTTGAACACAGCACGTGCAACACCACCCTCCACTATGTCGCAGACGTCTTGAAGAAACGAGTTCGCCCTACCGAGTCTCCCTTGACTCCTAACACAGGCACACTGGCCCCAGTTCACAGTTTGAACCTCGGTACGTGAACATCAACTTGCTCACTACAATGCCCAGGCTGGAGTGAATCCTAGCTTTAGCTAACTTGAAGTGTGCATAGTTGTCGAGAAAAGCAGGCTGCAGACTCAACATCTGCCAGACAAGAAATGTTCTCAACCAGAGGACAGTAGATGACTGCTCCCAACAGTTTAAGTTCCCCCAGAAACTCTCACGCGCAGAAGAGTTCTTTACTTTGCACTGTTGACTGCTCAAAACAAGTAACCAAAACTTGTAATGTAAGGCAGATCTGTTAACTCAATTCAAATTTTAAAAAAAGGTGCATCCGTAAAACATAACCTAGTTACAGCAATATAATCCATCGGTAAAAAATGAGAAACAGATTTCCATTTTGAATGAGAGCTGATAAAGCAAAAATTAGTGAGAAAAAATGGGAGGGTGGAAGACCCACTAAAAGAAATGAAAAATGGTTTGGGGGGGGGGGGGGGGGGGGGGGGGGGGAGCAACCTAACCTACACACAGAGACGACCAAATCTTTACAACTGAAAAAAAAAAAAAAAAATAGAGATCACATGCAACACACAGATTGAAGATGGCGGAAAACGGAATAAATGACGTCAGACATGAGAAATAGTGGCACTGTTTCTGTCACAGACAGTAGAGGTCTTGGTCCATGTAATACACACTATTTTCTCATTTGACGAAAGAAATCTTGATCCACGTTGACACGCTATGGTTTCTTCTGCTATAGAAAAGGAACTGATCCATGTTGACACAATGGCGTTTTCTTAATATACAGTAAAAGTCTTGATCCATGTTTATACACTGTTTTTTCTACCGTATATCAACAGTCTTGATCCACGTTGATACACTTTTTTCATCACATAGTGAAGACCTTTATCCATGTTCCTACTCTATGTTTTCCCATTACACAGTAACGATAGTTATACATGTTGATACATAGTTTTCTCACTACGTAGTAAACGTCTTGGTTCATGTTGATACACTGTGTTTTCTAACCATACTGTAAAGGTCTATATCCATGTTCGTACGCTGTGTTTTCTAACCCTAGTGTAAAGGTCTATATCTATGTTCGTACACTGTGTTTTCTAACCCTAGTGTAAAGGTTTATATCCATGTTCGTACACTGTGTTTTCTAACCCTAGTGTAAAGGTTTATATCCATGTTCGTACAGTGTTTTCTAACCATGGTGTAAAGGTCTATATCCATGTTCGTACACTGTGTTTTCTAACCATAGTGTAAAGGTCTATATCTGTGTTCGTACACTGTGTTTTCTAACCATGGTGTAAAGGTCTATATCCATGTTCGTACACTGTGTTTTCTAACGATAGTGTAAAGGTCTGTATCCATGTTCGTACACTGTGTTTTCTTCAGCAGATAGTAACAGTCTTGATCCATGTTTATACACTGTTTGATGAGCCACATGTCAAATGTCTGGATCCAGTTCATGTATTGTATTTACTGCGCCACGAAGTAAAAGTCTTGATCCAGTTCAATACAGCATGTTTTCTGTACTCCGTAATAAAGGTGTTGATTCATGTTCACACACCACATGTTATTCTTCTTTTGTCCAGGGTGAAGGGGGTCCAGGGTCTCAGAGTGGTGGATGCTTCCATCATGCCCACCATCGTGTCAGGCAACACCAACGCCCCCACCATCATGATCGCCGAGAAAGCCGCCGACATCATCCGGGGTCAGTGACATCATCATCCTTCCAAAAGGGCCCTGACTGACATCACTGGATGCCAGCCTGTCATCATAGAACCACCAAAACACTACATGGCCTTTATATCATCATTAACCACCAGCCTGCCAGTTTGCAGGCTCACGGACTTCTGACGTCATTCAGAGGAACGGCTAACACCACATAGAAAAAAAAAACATATTGTGGCATTTGTTGTCCGCTCCTTTTCCTTACCCTATCCCCCTCCACTCGCACTGGCATTCTTTCCTGGCTGTTCTGTCAGCTCCTCATGCACAGCCACACCCGGCGTTGTCCTGTCACAGCCCTAACACTACAGTCTACAGAGAGTAACTATCTATCATCAGGCGGTCACGAGGCCACTCACTAGAAGAGGCTCTGAACCACTGCCGA
>JADBJO010014525.1:22500-47275 GCA_016801955.1 Conus betulinus
CCCAAGTAGAAATATTATCATCACGCAAAAATGAATCCGATTATTGTTTTGAGGTTTGAAACAGCTTTGATGGAAATTTCACTTGCTGTCGATGATAGTAGAGGTAAAATCCTGTCTGTCCTAACGTCACGTACTACATAATGAAGAAGACGAGTTAGTCCAATGTGGAACGTAACAACAAATATTAAGTAACATCACACGAGCAAACGGAAAATAGGAAATGTACTAACCTCTTTCAAGATGGCAGAGAAATCCAAATCAGATCATGTATGTGTATATATACAGAATTATATGTTGACATATTAGTTTGGTCGAAATGAACAGATGCTTTGATTAAACTGATACATGGTTGACACTGAAGTTATAGAATATTATTGTTAAATTTTGTCTTGCGTTTGTAGAATGGTTTATTTTGTTCTATAAAATTGAAACTGACGCTGCGAACTCTTTGTGAATGGACCTTTGGCCCCACAATAAATGGCGCGGCGTTAACGCGCGTCTCTCTCTCTCTCTGTCTTTGTCTTGTCTCTCTTTTCTCTCTGTATGCGTATGTTAGGGAGGGGAGGGGAAAGACAGAGACAGACAGACAGAGAAAGAGAGAGAGCGCACATGGATCATCACTATGGCTACATCCTGAATCTGGGTCTCTCTCTCTCTCTCTCTCTCTCTCTGTGTGTGCGCGCGCGCGCGCGCGGCGCGCGCGTGTGTGTGTGTGTGTGTGTGTGTGTGCTCGTTGTATGATACCATGATACCATTGACGTGGTGAGTGTGGGGAGTCATAGTACTGTATCAAAATTGCTCCAGTTGCAGGATGACTGTACCAGGCTGTTCTGATTGCTAACGATGCAAACATGTTTCTTACCGTGTTTCGTCTAAACCCATTTGCCGTTCAGTGAACGGTTACAAAAGTAACGCTATGTATGGGGTAAAAAAATAACTGAGGCAAAATATAAACGAACATGGAAAACGAATTTGGAAAGTTATTGATAAAGCAGCACCGCCGCCAAGACGTAGACAAACGAATCACAAGACAATACGCGACGCGTTTCGACCTCTTAGACCTTCTTCTTCAAGCAAGATACACAACCCTCATGACAACGAAAATCAAACGTGCGGTCACTTATCTTCATTCAGTTCTGCGCAAGATAGGCTTTGAATGAACATTTTTTTTGTTGGTTATCATTTTAACGCCTATCATGCACCGAAGTGGATGAAGATAAGTGATCGCTCGTTCATTTTCGTTGTCCTGAGTGTTGTGCATCTTGCTTGGAAAAGATGTAAGAGATCGAAAAGCGTCGTGTTTTTTGTCTTGTGATTCGTTTCGTCGACGGTTTTTTTTGGCGGTGCTTTATCAAAAACTTCACAGATTTGTTTAGATTTCCGCCTGCAGTCGCTTCACTTTGCAACTAGATCAAACGGAAAACGAAGTGTAAATACATGCAGGTTTGATGTGTAATACAAAATCAAACAAATGAACACACACGACAAAAATCCTTCGGACATTACAAACAACTGAATTTTTTTTTTTAATGCACAAAACGATCCTTCTCTTATGGCGGTCACATTGACGCTGATTCAGGTGATGAGATAACTTGTCTCACGTTTCACCCTTTGTACCTGATACCGATCTCCAATCTCCCCTTCCCTACCCCCCGCCCTCTCCCCTTCCCTGCACCACCACCACCCCACCCCCCCCCCCCCACCCCCACCCCCAGTCTCTCTTGTTGACATTTCTCAAGGTTGCATAGTGGAGTACCTGGTGACATACCTTCTGCTTTCCTCACACAATGCTTCTCTCTCTCTCTCTCTCTCTCTCTCTCTCTCTTGATAGGTCTGTCTGTCTTGTCTTTGTATCTGTCTCTCTAATTCATTCCACTACCACACCCTATGTCCCCAATTCATTCTTACCTGACATTCAGATTTTCGTCCTAGCGCATTGTAAGGGATTTAGCACATTGTTCACGATTTTTTTATTTGTATTATTTTTCGTTTTTTTTTTTTTTTTCTTTTTTTTTTTTTTTTTTTGCTCTGATGTGTTCTCACGTTGACCTGAATTGAGGTCAGGACGGGTTGTTTGATTGTGTGTTTACTTATGATCATTGCTCACGCGTAGCTATATATGCCATGCAGCACACATCATGTCAGCCACAATGACTTCCTATCTAAGTGTCATTGCTTTGTCCCTCATTCTCAGCAAGCCGAACCGTTCGCTGTATCAGTGAAGTTTCCGCCATGAATAAAATATTCTGTTTTGTTGCGAAAGGCTTTTGCAGATGCACATTCACAAAAGAAATGCTCACTTCAATCTGTTTTATCCCTAGATGCCGACCATCCATGGTCTACTGATACTGGTTTTTTGCACCCAACACAGTTGTTGTACAAGCCCTGATTCAAATGCACAGAAAGGCGCGCGCGCGCGCGCACACACACACACACACACACACACACAACACACACACACACACTTTCTCATGAATGTAAACAAAAACACTTTATAATGAGTTCACACACCAACACTTTATCATTGAGTGTCACACACCAATACTTTTTGTCATTGAGTGTCACACACCAACACCTTTGGCCCTTTGACATGAGTGTCACACCAACACTTTTCATTGAGTGTCACATACCAACACCTTTGTAATGAGTGTCACACACCCAACACTTTGTCATGAGTGTCACACACTTGTCCATGAGTGTCACACACCAACACTTTGTCTTGAGTGTCACACACCAACACTTTGGGATTGAGTGTCACACACCAACACTTTGTCATTGAATGTCACACACCACCACTTTGCCATTAAGTGCCAAACACCAACACTTTGTCATTGAGTGTCACACACCAACACTTTGCATGAGTGTCACTCACCAACACTTTGTCATGAGTGTGTCACACACCAACACTTTATAATGAGTGTCACACACCAACACTTTGTCATTGGTGTGTCAAACACCAACACTTTCTCATTGAATGTCACACACCCACACTTTGTAATGAGTCTGTCACACCAACAAACACTTGTCATTGAGTGTCACACACCAAACACTTTGTCATGAGTGTCACACACCACCACTTTGTCATGAGTGTCACACATCAAACACCTTGTCATGAGTGTCACACACCAACACTGTGTCATTGAGTGTCACACACCAACACTTTGCCATGACTGTCACACACCAAAACTTTCGTCATGAAAGTCACACACCAACACCTTGTCAAGAGTGTCACACACCAACACTTTGTCACTGAGTGTCACACACCAACACTTTGTCATGAGTGTCATACACGAACACTTTGTCATGAGTGTCATACACGAACACTTTGTCATGAGTGTCATACACGAACACTTTGTAATGAGTGCCACACACCAACACTTTGTCATGAGTGCCACACACCAACACTTTGTTATGAGTGTCATACACGAACACTTTGTTATGAGTGCCACACACCAACACTTTGTAATGAGTGCCAACACACCAACACTTTGTTATGAATGTCACACACACCAACACTTTGTCCTTGAGCGTCACAACACAACCACCCACCAACACTTTTGTCATGAGTGTCACACACCAACAACACTTTGTCATTGAGTGTCACACACCACTTTTTGTAATGAATGTCACACACACCAACACTTTGTTATGAGTGTCACACACCAACACCTTGTCATGAGTGCCACACACCAACACTTTGTAATGAATGTCACACACCCAACACTTGTAATTGAGTGTCACACACCAACACTTTGTAATGAATGTCACACACCAACACTTTGTAATGAATGTCACACACCAACACTTTGTTATGAGTGCCCACACCACCACACTTTGTCATTGAGTGTCCACACACCAACACTTTGTAATGAATGTCACACACCAACACTTTGTTATGAGTGCCACACAACCAACACTTTGTATGAGTGCCACACACCAACACCTTACTTTTGCTATGAGTGCCACACACCAACACTTTGCTATAAGTGTATACACCAACACTTTGTAATGAGTGTCACACACCAAAACATTGTCATTTGTCACACACTAAAAACTTTGTCATGAGTGTCACGCACCAACACTTTGTCATTGAGTGTCACGCAACCGACACTTTGTCATTGAGTGTCGCACACCAACGCTTTGCCATGAGTGTCACTCACCAACAGTTTGCCATTGAGTGTCACACACACCAACACCTTGTCATGGAGTGTGTCACACACCAACACCTTGTGTCATGAGTGTCACACACCAACACCTTGTCACTGAGTGTCACACACCAACACCTTGTCATGAGTGTCACACACACCAACACCTTGTCATGAGTGTCACACACCAACACTTTGTAATGAGTGTCGCACACCAACACTTTGTAATGAGTGTCGCACACCAACACTTGTAATGAGTGTCACACCACCAACACTTTGTCATGAGTGTCACACACCAACACTTTGTGTATTGATTGTTACACACCAATACTTTGTAATGAGTGTCACACACCAACACGTTTTCATTGAGTATCACACACGAACACTTCGTCCATGAGTGTCACCACACAACCCAACACTTTGTAATGAGTGTCACACATCAACACCTTGTCATGAGTGTCACACACCAACACTTTGTAATGCGTGTCACATACCAACACATTGTCGCTGAGTGTCACACACCACAACACTTTGTCATTGAGTGTCACACATCAACATTTTGTCATTGAGTGTCACACACCAACGCTTTGTCATGAGTGTCACACACACCAACGCTTTGTCATGATTCACACACCAACACTTTGTAATGATTGACACACCAAACACTTTGTCATGAATGTCACAGAATACACACTTTGTAATGAGTGTGACATACCAACACTTTGTCATCGAGTGTCACACACCAATTCTTTGTCATTGAGTGTCACTCACCAACACTTTGTCATTGAGTGTGAAACAACAACACTTTGTCATGAGTGTCTTACACCAACACTTTGTCACTGAGTGTCACACACCAACACTTTGTCATGAGTGTCACACACCAACACTTTGTCATGAGTGTCACACACCAACACTTGTCATGAGTGTCACACACCAACACTTTGTAATGAGTGTCACACACCAGCACGTTGTCACCATGAGTGTCACACAACAACACTGTGTCATTGAGTGTCACACACACCACAACACTTTGCCATGAAATGTCACACACCAACACTTTGTCATGAATGTCACCACACCAACACTGTGTCATTGAGTGTCACACACCAACGCTTTGCCATGAATGTCACACACCCAAACACTTTGTCATGAATGTCACATCAACACACACCAACACTTTGTAATGAGTGTCACACACACACCAACACTTTGTCATGAGTGTCACACACCAACATTTTATAATGAATGCACACACCAACACTTTGTCGTGAGTGTCACACACCAACACTTTTGTCATGGGTGTCACACACCAACACACTTTGTCATTAAGTGTCACACACCAACACTTTGTCATGAGTGTCACACCAACACTTTGTCATTGAGTGTCACACACCATCACTTTGTCATTGAGTGTCACACACCAACACTTTTGTCATGAGTGTCACACACACAACACTTTGTCATTGAGTGTCACACACCAACACTTTGTAATGAGTGTCACACACCAACACTTGGCCATGAGTGTCAAGAGGGGGGATTACTGCATCATTCCCGTGTGAAGTTTTGGATGAAGGAGTACATTTCTTTCATAATTTTTACGTATATTGATGGACGAAGACATTGTCCTCTCACGACAGTTATTACACAATTGAATTATCAGCTTCAGAACAATTATCCATTACAGCTTAGAACAGAACGGTTTTTTTAGTCAGGAACTTCCATACAAAGTCAAACTATTTCCAGTCTATGTATATGGATATGAAGGCACGACAGTACATGGTAAATAAGTGTCTTTTTACACTTTCCTTTTTTTTAACATATTTGTTGCTGTTTACTTTTATTACTTATTCATTTATTTATTCATCTATTTATTTGATTATTAAAAATTTTGGTCATAAATTACCATGATCATTTTGCTGAGTTTTACTACCATTGAGTCAGACTAAGATAAGTAGTTTGAACTCCCTCTTTTTCTCTCTCTCTCTCTCTCTCTCTCTCTCTCTCTCTCTCTCACACACACACACACACACACACACACACATACACGCACGCACACACACACACACACACACACGCACACACACACACACACACACACACACACACACACACACTTTTATCGCCATCTTCCTTACCCAGTGGGGGCGGGGTCAGCGGGCTGCGTGCTGGCCAATCGGCTGTCAGAAGACCCAGACTCGCGCGTGCTGCTGCTGGAGGCGGGAGGGGATGACAGGGGGGTGTCTTCTATCTCCATCCCCATGTACGCATTTGAAAACTTCGCCAGCCCTCAGTACAAAACTGGATGTACTTCACCCAGCCCCAGACTCACAGCTCCTTAAGCTACAAGGAACAGGTGAGAAAAAAACACACCAGAGACAAACACCCACAGAAAACAATAGCCATATTTTCAAATTTAAAGATGGTTAGTGCAAAATGAATAAAGTAAATAGATGAATAAACAAATAAATAGCCACTGACTAAGTTGCTAAGTAAATAGATAGGTAATGAATGATAGATAAATGAATAAATGAATAACTAAGTAAATGAATTAATAAATGAATAAATGATAAATAGATAAATAAATGAATGCATGAATAAATAGATAAATAGACAGAAAAACAAATAAACAAATAATAATCAACCTCAGTCGTCTCACTCTTACAGACTGCCCTGTATTCAAAGGGAAGATGACACGAAAAGGTTGTTTTATTTCTTCGGTGAGTGCTCAAATGGTTTAAAATTTCCCCACCCACAGTGGGACCAACAAGCGACTTTTTTCCCCATTCTATGAACACCACAGAAGTGACGCAGTATCAGCACAGTGTCTCCTCTGGTGAGTTTCCTGGTGATGACTGGATGTTCACTGCACCTGTGGATTGCAGTGCAGAGCAGTGAGAGGTCTCCGGGCGCAGCTGTGTATGGAGATCTGGAATGGACGACATGATGGTAATGCTAGAGGACGACGTGACGGTAATGCTAGAGGACGACGTGACAGTAATGCCAGAGGACGACGTGACAGTAATGCCAGAGGGACGACGTGACAGTAATGCCAGAGGACGACGTGACAGTAATGCCAGAGGACGACGTGACAGTAATGCCAGAGGACGACGTGACAGTAATGCCAGAGGACGACGTGACAGTAATGCCAGAGGACGACGTGACGTACGTGACACAGTAATGTCAGAGGACGACGTGACAGTAATGTCAGAGGACGACGTGACAGTAATGCCAGAGGACGACGTGACAGTAATGACAGAGGACGACGTGACAGTAATGTCAGAGGACGACGTGACAGTAATGACAGAGGACGACGTGACAGTAATGCCAGAGGACGACGTGACAGTAATGACAGAGGACGACGTGACAGTAATGACAGAGGACGACGTGACGGTAATGCCAGAGGACGACGTGACAGTAATGGCAGAGGACGACGTGACGGTAATGACAGAGGACGACGTGACGGTAATGCCAGAGGACGACGTGACAGTAATGGCAGAGGACGACGTGACAGTAATGCCAGAGGACGACGTGACAGTAATGGCAGAGGACGACGTGACAGTAATGCCAGAGGACGACGTGACAGTAATGACAGAGGACGACGTGACAGTAATGGCAGAGGACAACATGACAGTAATGCCAGAGGACGACGTGAGATGACAGTAATGGCAGAGGACGACGTGACAGTAATGGCAGAGGACAACGTGACAGTAATGCCAGAGGACGACGTGAGATGACAGTAATGGCAGAGGACGACGTGACAGTAATGGCAGAGGACGACGTGACAGTAATGCCAGAGGACGACGTGAGATGACAGTAATGCCAGAGGACGACGTGACAGTAATGCCAGAGGACGACGTGACGTGACGTGACAGTAATGGCAGAGGACGACGTGACATGACAGTAATGGCAGAGGACGACGTGACATGACAGTAATGCCAGAGGACGACGTGAGATGACAGTAATGGCAGAGGACGACGTGACATGACAGTAATGGCAGAGGACGACGTGAGATGACAGTAATGCCAGAGGACGACGTGACATGACAGTAATGGCAGAGGACGACGTGACAGTGATGCCAGAGGACAACATGACAGTAATGGCAGAGGGAGTGTGCAGAAGATCAGGAAGAACACACAAGCTGACAGGAGGGAGTGACAGTCGTTGGTCTATTGATGTATCTTTTTGATGCCAGCAGCTGTGCTAACTCACAGCCCTATCCTGGGATTTAGTTAGCAAGATTGCTTAAAAACTACTGAACTTCTTTTGGCAAAACTTGATGAAACGATGGCATGTGTTCCCTTTAAGAACTGTTTGAACTGTGATGTGGATTCGTGAGGTGGATTTGTAGCAAACTTGTGTCTAGGGTGCTCTCAGTCTCATTACTCAAAAACTAATCAGCCCATTTCAACGAATTTTATATCAAAATGTGATATGGCCCCACAAACGAACTCATTAGGGTTTTTGCGGATCCGTTTTGCGAATCCGGATCTAAAGGTAAATCCATGATATGTTCAGTCATGGCAGTAGTCTGTGGTGTTCTAAGTGCCCTTGTAGATGCACATACAACAATGGGGCAGGTAATCTATAAAGATGATACCTATAGAGTCTGTACAAATCTTCGTAGTATGTGGAATGCTCTTGTAAATGCTCAAATATTAGTAGGTCAGACAATATGCATGACAGGGACACCTCAATCAGTCTGTTTAGATCTTCAGGATTTGTGTGTTATATTCTGTGTGAAAAAATATATAGTGTCAGTGGTGTGTGTGTGTGTGTGTGTGTGTGTGTGTGTGTGTGTGTGTGTGTGTGTGTGTGTTGGTTTTTCATCGACATACATCACAGCATTGTGTGTGTTGATCAGAAATCCTTCTGTTGTGTCAGTGACAGTATTGATCACAGCACTGTGTATGTTGATCAGAAATCCTACTGTTGTGTCAGTGACAGTATTGATCACAGCATTGTGTGTGTTGATCAGAAATCCTTCTGTTGTATCAGTGACAGTATTGATCACAGCACTGTGTGTGTTGATCAGAAATCCTACTGTTGTGTCAGTGACAGTATTGATCACAGCGCTGTGTGTGTTGATCAGAAATCCTACTGTTGTGTCAGTGACAGTATTGATCACAGCACTGTATGTGTTGATCAGAAATCCTACTGTTGTGTCAGTGACAGTATTGATCACAGCACTGTGTGTGTTGATCAGAAATCCTACTGTTGTGTCAGTGACAGTATTGATCACAGCACTGTGTGTGTTGATCAGAAATGCTACTGTTGTATCAGTGACAGTATTGATCACAGCACTGTGTGTGTTGATCAGAAATGCTACTGTTGTGTCAGTGACAGTATTGATCACAGCACTGTATGTGTTGATCAGAAATCCTACTGTTGTGTCAGTGACAGTATTGATCACAGCACTGTATGTGTTGATCAGAAATCCTACTGTTGTGTCAGTGACAGTATTGACCACAGCACTGTGTGTGTTGATCAGAAATCCTACTGTTGTGTCAGTGACAGTATTGATGACAGCACTGTGTGTGTTGATCAGAAATCCTACTGGCCTCGAGGCAAAGTGCTGGGGGGCTCCTCCAGTCTCAACGCCATGGTGTATATCCGTGGCAGTCGCCATGACTACGATAACTGGGTCAAGCTCGGTGCCAAAGGCTGGAGCTACAAGGAAGTACTGCCCTACTTTCTGAAGTCAGAGGATATGCGGGACCCTGAACTCCAAAAAATCAGGTTGGTGTTTGAGGAAGCTTGAAGAAGTAGTTAAGATTTGCATCCATCTTTTTGCGATCACTAAAAAAATCAAAACGAATTTGATGTCAGACTCCACTGGTATGATTTTTGTAAACACAGGTTTTATCCTTTCTTGATTCTAAAAACACAGGCAACAGATTTTGTTTTTACGTTCTTGTTGCACCTGAGAGTCGGCTTGCGAATGCAGTATTATGCAAATTGCTGTGTCCGTGTCAACATGGATTTGAGTGATATTTTTGGCCATTGGTCACAGTCCGTTTAGTTTTGAAATTTTGTAAAGAAACAAATGCTATACCTGTTACATGTTCAGGTATGATAGGCCGACTGTTCAATGACTTACTGCAATCTGGACCTGATAAATAGAACAAAGGTGTGTTACTAGACCACCGTTTAAGTGAGAGGAATTCACGACAGTACAGAAACAATGCGACTTGCCCCTGGAGTCTGCTAGAGGCAGGGAACCACAAAGTGATGAACAAAATCAGAGAGAGAGAGAGAGAGAGGGGAGACGTGTCTTGTCCTGATGGAAAGAGGGTGGTTTAGCTAATCTGGATGGATGGTGGGATGTCATGGATTGTTGGGGGTTAAGAGAGAAATGGCTGAGCTAGATGTGAGGGAGAGCGGGATGGCTTTGCTTGTTGGAATGTGCAAAGGTATGGCTTAGCTTGTCGGGATACGGGGCAGATTGGCTTAGCTTGTTTAGAGAAAGAGTGAGGTGGTTTTGCTTTTGGATGGGTCAGCTTACTGGGTGCAGAGAAGAATTGTTTAGGTTATTAGAGGTGTGCACAGGGGCTGATTTGGCTTGTTGTGAGAAAGATTGGGATGACCTAGTATTTTTGGACAAAGAGAAGGGTAGCTTAGCTTGTTAGAATGGAACGAGAGGGGGAGGGGGGGGGGGGCTTAGCTTGTTAAAAGGGAGAGTAATTTCTGTTCAGAACGTTTTTTTCCTTTATCTGTAGTGAAGAAATATTCATTTAAAAAATGCTTCCTCACGGGAATGATTATTTAATGACAGGTTTTGAAAGTTGTCTCCCATTTTCGGGTTTGAATTTGCCATGAAAACATGCCTTTAGATTCTTTACCTGGAATATTTGATTATCTTTTCGTCCCAGAGTACCACAGGACAGGAGGGCCCCTGAAAGTGGAGGTACCACGAACAGATGAACTGACGGAACAGCTGTGGAAAGCGGGACAGGAGCTAGGGTATCCCCTGGTGGATTCCAATGGAGCCTCCATGACAGGTAGGGAGCTGGTCTGGGTTCTGCTGTCACGTGTCCCAATTTGTTTCAATCAGTGCTGGTATAACCATGGATTCTTTTTCTTACTGTTGCCATCCGTTATGACTTTGTTCTATTCTGTCCATGCCTTACCGTTCATTTGTGTCATTGCGGCCACGAGTTGTTGGTACAACCATTGATTTATTTCGCATTGTTGCCATCTGTTATTACTTTGTTCTGTTTTACCCTTGGATTACTGTCCATTTGTCTCACTCTGTCCATGTCATCATGATGATGTTTATTCACAGGAATTGTGAAGACCCAGGTCACCCAAGGGTCAGGGGTCCGCTATAGCACATCTAGAGCCTTTCTCCATCCTGTGTTACACAGACCTAACCTGCACGTCGTCGTCAACGCCCATGTCACAAAGGTTGGAGAGAGAGAGAGAGAGAGAGAGAGAGAGAGACTGGGAGATGGGGGGTGTAGGGTGGAGAAATGAGAGAGAGAGAGAGAGAGAGAGAGAGAGAGAGAGAGAGAGAGAGAGAGAGGACACCTAAAACGAAAACAACAAAAAACATAAAAATGTATTTAAAAAACATCAAAAACGAGCAAACAAACCAACCAAACAACAAAACGAACAGATTGAAAATTCATTCTTTTCTTCTACCCCTCCCATTCCTTTTTCAAAAGGTGCCTTTTGGTCCAGTGGTTAGAGCTTTTGGATAGGGAGCTGGCAGTCGTGAATTCAAACGATTCGTGAGGCGGTCGGATTTTCATTTAATCTCCGAGTAGACTGATGCCTGATGCAGTTCAGGGATGGAGAAGTAAAGTGATGCAGTTCAGGAATGGAGGAGTAAAGTGATACCTGATGCAGTTCAGGGATGGAGGAGTAGAGTAGAGTGATGCAGTTCAGGGATGGAGGAGTAAAGTGATACCTGATGCAGTTCAGGGATGGAGGAGTAGAGTGATGCAGTTCAGGGATGGAGGAGTAGAGTGATGCAGTTCAGGGATGGAGGAGTAGAGTGATACCTGATGCAGTTCAGGGATGGAGGAGTAAAGTAAAGTGATGCTGTTCAGGGATGGAGGAGTATAGTGATGCAGTTCAGGGATGGAGGAGAGTAAAGTGATGCAGTTCAGGGATGGAGGAGTAGAGTGATGCAGTTCAGGGGATGGAGGAGTAAGTGATGCAGTTCAGGGATGGAGGAGTAAAATGATACCTGATGCAGTTCAGGGATGGAGGAGTAAAGTGATGCAGTTCAGGGATGGAGGAGATAAGTGATGCAGTTCAGGGATGGGAGGAGTAGAGTGATACCTGATGCAGTTCAGGGATGGATGAGAGAGTAGAGTGATACCTGATGCAGTTCAGGGATGGAGGAGTAAAGTGATGCAGTTCAGGGGTGGAGGGAGTAGAGTGCAGTTCAGGGATGGAGGAGTAGAGTGATACCTGATGCAGTTCAGGGATGGAGGAGTAAAGTGATGCAGTTCAGGGATGGAGGAGTAAAGTGATGCAGTTCAGGGATGGAGGAGTAAAGTGATGCAGTTCAGGGATGGAGGAGTAAAGTGATGCAGTTCAGGGATGGAGGAGTAGAGTGATGCAGTTTCAGGGATGGAGGAGTAAAGTGATGCAGTTCAGGGATGGAGGAGTAAAATGATACCTGATGCAGTTCAGGGATGGAGGAGTAAAGTGATGCAGTTCAGGGATGGAGGAGATAAGTGATGCAGTTCAGGGATGGAGGAGTAGAGTGATACCTGATGCAGTTCAGGGATGGAGGAGTAGAGTGATACCTGATGCAGTTCAGGGATGGAGGAGGAGGAGTAAAGTGATGCAGTTCAGGGGTGGAGGAGTAGAGTGATGCAGTTCAGGGATGGAGGAGTAGAGTGATACCTGATGCAGTTCAGGGATGGAGGAGTAAAGTGATGCAGTTCAGGGATGGAGGAGTAAAGTGATGCAGTTCAGGGATGGAGGAGTAAAGTGATGCAGTTCAGGGATGGAGGAGTAAAGTGATGCAGTTCAGGGATGGAGGAGTAGAGTGATGCAGTTCAGGGATGGAGGAGTAAAGTGATGCAGTTCAGGGATGGAGGAGTAGAGTGATACCTGATGCAGTTCAGGGATGGAGGAGTATAGTGATGCAGTTCAGGGATGGAGGAGTAGAGTGATGCAGTTCAGGGATGGAGGAGTAAAGTGATGCAGTTCAGGGATGGAGGAGTAAAGTGATGCAGTTCAGGGATGGAGGAGTATAGTGATGCAGTTTCAGGGATGGAGGAGTAAAGTAAAGTGATGCAGTTCAGGGATGGAGGAGTAGAGTGATACCTGATGCAGTTCAGGGATGGAGGAAGCGGTTGAAGGAGAGGAATGTGTGCGCCGTCTTCCATAATGCTGTGCCTTAGAAACGATGAATCTCACTTCACTTCCCACGGCCAGTGCGCCATGTCCAAACCTTCTTCAGCCTTCCTATTCTCCTTCTCCTTCTTCTTCTCCATCCTTCTGCCCACCTTGGCCCCCTGTCGTTCTCTCCCCTACCACCATCCCCTCTTCCCCTACCCCTATCTTAATCCTCTTTTTACCCTCCACCTCCTCCCTCCTCCCCAACCCTCCCTCACCCGCCCCCACTTACCCCAAGATAATCATACCTGCACGAATTTGGGGCTTGTTTAAAGGTGTGATCAAAGAGGGACGGGCGGAAGGAGTGGAGGTGACCCGGAAGGGCAAGACGGTCAAGGTCAAGGCCAGGAGGGAGGTCATCCTGTCAGCAGGAGCGGTTGGCTCCCCCCAGATCCTGATGTTGTCTGGCATCGGTCCTAAGAAACATCTGAAGGAATTGGGGTGAGTGAGTGAGTGAGTGAGTGTGTGTGTGTGTGTGAGAGGGGGGGGGGGGGGGGGGTGTGGGGGAGAGAGAGAGAGAGAGAGAGAGAGTATATGGTGTGTGTGTGTTGTGTTGTGTTGTGTGTCCGTGTCTTTGTGCGTAGTGTGTGTGTGTGTGTGATTGTGTGTGTGTGTGTGTGTGTGTGTGTTAGAGAGAGACAGAGAGAGAGAGAGAGAGAGAGTAGGAGTGTGTGTCTGCATATCGGAGTGTATATAGATCATCTTTGTCTGTGCTCTCTGTTTCTCCAAGCTTCGTGCAGATTATCATCCGTTTCTGTTCGCTGTGTCCCTGCAGATCCCACTACAAGCAGATCTCCCTGTTGGGGAGAATCTCCAGGATCATATATATGTGGACTACAGTATTCGCATCAACTCCTCCATAGGCATCACTCCGGAGAAGCTGTCCAGCTGGAGGGAGTATCTCAGATACCACTTGTTCGGAGAAGGTAACGAGGGGACCTAGGGACCAGAGATGGCGGTCATGTGAGGGGTGGATTGTGTGTGTTGTTGTGCTTGGCATTAATACACTTGTCGCTATGATTATTGTTCATTAGGCTGATTCAGCTGCTGCTTCTGTCTGTCTCTCTGTCAATCTGTCTGGCGGTCTGTCTATGTGTCTCTCTGTCTGTAGTTGTTGTCAAACGTTGTGGACTGAAGAAGAGATTACACACTCGTGTTGTTCAGCGTTAGTCAGTAGTATCAGCCTTTCCTTTTCATGCGTAATCTGGCCATTTCAACCCGATCCAAGTTGTACTCTTACAGCTTGGCATCATCCAGTTATTGCTGTATGCATTGAGCCACTATGTTGATGGATTCACCTAAACAGCTGTTTACTGTATGGCTGGCTGTTCACCAGGTGTTCTGCGTGCGCCCTGGGGTGTGGCGGCCATTGCCTTCCTCGGCAGCAATGAGGACCTGAGGAAGGCAGACTTCCCCGATGTTCAGGTGTTCATGACGACCTATATGGCGGACTGGGTTTCAATGCTCAAAGTCAAACCCGAGGTACTGCACAGTCAATCATCATCATGACACCTCTGTGTGTGTGTGTGTGTGTGTGTCTTTCTCTCTCTCTCTCTCTCTCTCTCCCCCCCCCCTTCTTCTCTGGACAAGGCTGATATAACCCATTAGCTGTGTTTGAACCATGTCTGTGATATTGGTAAATCTGAAACATTCACTACACACTCGGTGAGTGACTTTATCTTTCATCAAACTGCCTTTAAAGTTGAGGTACGTATAAGAAGCTTCACTTATCTTCTGTATGCTGTATGTCAAGGGAGAGCCCTAACACATGAACGCAGATCCGACGCTTTTTTTTTCTGCGGGGGGAGAGCAGTGGTAAAACGAAAAACACATCTGACACTGTGTTGAGGAGAAAGCCACCACACAGACACACATCTGACACTGTGTTGAGGAGAAAGCCACCACACAGACACACATCTGACACTGTGTTGAGGAGAAAGCCACCACACAGACACACATCTGACGCTGTGTTGAGGAGAAAGCCACCACACAGACACACATCTGACGCTGTGTTGAGGAGAAAGCCACCACACAGACACACATCTGACGCTGTGTTGAGGAGAAAGCCACCACACAGACACACATCTGACGCTGTGTTGAGGAGAAAGCCACCACACAGACACACATCTGACACTGTGTTGAGGAGAAAGCCATCACACAGACACACATCTGACACTGTGTTGAGGAGAAAGCCACACACACAGACACACATGTGACACTGTGTTGAGGAGAAAGCCATCACACACACACACACACACACACACACACACACACACACACACACACACACACACACACATCTGACACTGTTGAGGAGAAAGCCATCACAAAGTGAACACAAAGCTGACGGGATGCTTAAGGAGAGAGCTATAACAATGTAAACACGAAGCAGACGCTATGTTTCAGGAGAGAGCTATTACAATGTGAAGACGAAGCAGACGCTATGTTTCAGGAGAGAGCTATTACAATATGAACACGAAGCAGACGCAATGTTTCAGGAGAGAGCTATTACAATGTGAAGACGAAGCAGACGCTATGTTTCAGGAGAGAGAGCTATTACATCGTGAACACGAAGCAGACGCTATGTTTCAGGAGAGAGCAATTGCAATGTGAACACGAAGCAGACGCAATGTTTCAGGAGAGAGCAATTACAATGTGAACACGAAGCAGACGCTATGTTTCAGGAGAGAGCAATTACAATGTGAACACGAAGCAGACGCAATGTTTCAGGAGAGAGCAATTACATCGTGAACACGAAGCAGACGCTATGTTTCAGGAGAGAGCAATTACAATGTGAACACGAAGCAGACGCAATGTTTCAGGAGAGAGCAATTACAATGTGAACACGAAGCAGACGCTATGTTTCAGGAGAGAGCAATTACAATGTGAACACGAAGCAGACGCAATGTTTCAGGAGAGAGCAATTACAATGTGAACACGAAGCAGACGCCATGTTTCAGGAGAGAGCCAGGCTGAAGAACCGAGTCAACCACAACGGGGTGTCCTGTCTCCCCAAGCTCCTCCGCCCCCTCAGTGTGGGCACTGTGAGACTGCAGTCCTCCCGACCCCAGGACCCCCCCTTGATTGACCCCCAGTACCTGACCCAGAGAGGAGGATCTCGTGCCCATGTTGTACGGTAAATGGCCTACAGTAGACCTGTTCATCTTAACATGTATACATGTCTGTGCTACTCTAACAACATACACGCGTTCTCCCATGTCGCTCGAGCATCTCAGCAGTATACGTCAATGCTGGTCCAGAAAGTTATGGTATAATAATATAGATTTTGCTAAGAATCTGCTGACAACATTATGCAAAAACGTAACAAATTTTCTTGGTTGCAAAGCACTGTAGAGAATAATATGATTAATGTGCTGTTGATTTAAACAAATTTCTTTTTGAACACATCTACTATGATGCTAAAATCTCACGAGACAAAAAAGTCTTTGAGGAGAAGTGGATGGGTGCAAATATTTGCTAGGTTAAAAGATTTGGTAAACGAAAAAAAAAATGGATTTGATTGCATGTGAGAAATTTGGAGAAAAATATTTTCATCTCACAAGTACCCCTCCCCCCTTTTTTAATGTATGAAGGAATTATACGGACTTTAAAGCAATATTAAGTCAAATAAAGTTGCAGAATTAACATATATAGAAACACTTGGTACAGTGGTGTGTGGCACTGCATCCAAAATGGAATCAAGCAGTGACACGAATGCTTACACCAATGGCAGCTACGACATGGCATCCCAGTTTGATGGGATAGACTGTAGGGGTATTTCTTTTCTAAGTAGTTAAAAATCCACAACTGATATTCAGCTTAGGTAATGTTATCCAACATCTTTAGGTGATTTTTTGAGAGTGTTACAACATTCTGGCACCACCACGTTATCCAACATCTTTAGGTGATCTTTTGAGAGTGTTAAGAAATTCTGGCACCACCGCATTATCCAACATCTTTAGGTGATCTTTTGAGAGTGTTGCAAACTTCTGGCACACATCAAGTCATCCATCATCCTTAGGTGATGTTTTGAGAGTGTTGCAAAATTCTGGCACTGCCAAGTTATCCAACATTTTTAGGTGATCTTTTGAGAGAGTTATGAAATTCTGGCACAACCAAGTTATCCAACATTATATGTGATCCTTTGAGAGTGTTATGAAAACTCTGCCACTACCGTCTTATCCAACATTTTCAGTGATCATTTGAGAGTGTTATGAAATTCTGGTTCTGCCACTTCATCCAACATTTTGAAGTGATCTTTTGAGACTGTTATAAAAACTCGGGCACTACCGTGTTATCCAATATTTTAAATTGATATTTGGATAGTGAATAAACGAAAATTATAAATATTGCATTTGAAGAAAAATCATTTATTTTTTGCAGCAGTTCAAAATGTCACCAACTGACAAACCAGTTGATTAATCTGTCTGTTAGTCAAGCTTTTATTCATAGAGTAAATGAAAGAATGCAATATCTTCAGTCCAGTACTACTACGTCACCTGAAATGTTGACATGGAACGGAAGCATCAGTTTCTGCCATATGAAGAACATAGGGATTTGGAAAATAAAAGCTTTAAATAAAGGCAAGCCCTTAGATATCCTTATGATTGAAATTCAAGAAAGACGGATGATTCGCAAATAGCAATTCATGTCGCGCTGTCTAATGGGTGTATGTGTAGGTCGCTTTTGAAACTAATGGTATCATCCAGGTTGCTCTGACAAGAAAGAGGACTAAATCTCTGTTCCTTTAACAACTACTGGGTACACTTCAATGCTGCTTTAACAACTAATGGGTACATTTCAATGCTGCTTTAACAACTACTGGGTACACTTCAATGCTGCTTTAACAACTGGGTACACTTCAATCTGCTGGAAAACAACTACTGGGTACACTTCAATGCTGCTTTAACTAATACTGGGTACTACTTCAATGCTGCTTTAACAACTAATGGGTACATTTCAACAACTACTGGGTACACTTCATTGCTGCTTCAATGGGTACACTTGAATGCTGCTTTAACGACTAATGGGTACACTTCAATGCTGCTTTAAACACTGGGTACACTTCACTGGCTTTACACTTAACGACTAATGGGTACACTTCAATGCTGCTTTAACAACTAATGGGTACACCTTACACTTCAATGCTGCTTTAACAAACTGGGTACACTTCAATGCTGCTTTAACACTTCACTGGGTACACTTCAATGCTGGCTAATTTACACAATGACTACTGGGGTACACTTCAAGCTGCTTTAACAACTACTGGGTACACTTCAATGCTGCTTTAACAACTACTGGGCACACTTCAATGACTACGGGTACACTTCAAAGCTGCTTTAACAAACTAATGGGTACACTTCAAAGCTGCTTCAAAGCTGCTTTAACAACTAATGGGTACACTTCAATGCTGCTTTAACAACTAATGGGTACACTTCACAGCTGCAATGTACACATCAATGCTGCTTTAACAACTAATGGGTACACTTCGATACTGCTTTAACAACTAATGGGTACACTTCGATACTGCTTTAACAACTAATGGGTACACTTCAATACTGCTTTAACAACTAATGGGTACACATCGATGCTGCTTTAACAACTAATGGGTACACTTCAGTGCTGCTGCAACGACTGCTGGCTACATGTCCATGTCTCTGTGAGGACTAATACGTAAATGTCCGTGACGACCTAATAACACATGAAAACAGTGTCCACCTCCCACAGGGATACGTGACGACTAATGCGTAAATCTCTGTGACGCTCTCATAACACACGAAACTATGTCCACCTCCCACAGGGATACGTCAGTGCCAGCGCCTGATGACCACGCCCACAATGCGCGCACTGGACGCTCAGTACAATGATGAAGCCGTGAAGGCGTGCAGCGAGCAGCACGTGTTTGACAGTGACGACTACTGGCGATGTCACATCCGCCACACCGCTGTCACTGTCTATCACCCCACTACCACATGTAAGATGGGGGATCCGAAAGATCCCTCCACTGTGGTGGATCCCCAACTCAGGTGAGCGTGTGGGAGGTGCCCAGCATTGTGGGTAGGCCTTCATGTGAGAATGTCTGATAAATTCTCTGGTTGAAGATACTCATGGATACGATTCATGCCTGAACAGCACATTAGTCTTTTTTAACTCTATATTCATTTTCTTTTCACGTAGACGATGTTCATACACGATGTTTTCTTACGACGGCTAAAGGTCTTGATCCATTTTCATACACTGTGGTTTCTCATTGGCATGGCAAAGGACTAGATGCATGTGATACACTACATTTTGTGTGTGTGTCACATAGTAAAGATCTGATCCATTTTGACACACTGTTTTTCATACATGGCGTAGTGAAAGTCTTGATCCATAATGACTGTTACGGATGGTGTGCGGTGCGTGTTTTGCTGTCTGACTCTCGCTCTCAAAAGTTTGGATGCGTGTAATAATTATTCCCTACACACACCCACACCATACGCACATGGATAGCCAGGGAACACACGAGTTAGATTTTTTTTCTTTATAATTATGCTGCCTGAACCATCAAAATATACATTCATATGAATGGGTACAAATCAATACATATCACTACATAGCATATAGATCAAGATGTCAATGCATAGGAACTTCAATCATCAGATATAGCGTATCATATTACATATCTTGATATCACTCACAGATCTCAACGGCGCGCCTACAGTGTCTCACATATACAGACAACGCACTCGGTTCCACAGTACCCAAGCCACAGTCTACAGCACTAAAAGAAGACAAAGAAGGATAACCAAGGTCCCCACAAGAATAAACAGAGTCTCCACACAACAAGCACAATAAATCACGTCGAACTATCAGAAGAAGAACCGCAGATTCACATTTATGAAGCACAGTAACCCATAGCAGAAGAACCGCAGATTCACAAAGCACAGCAATCAATATTGAATCCCCGGAGAACACGATTTCAGCAAAGTCCCATAGAACACAGTAAACTTCGATTCGACGTGTTTGTTGATCTAAAACAAAAATTAATTAACTTCTCCGTGTATTGATATTACAATGTTCACATCAATAAACTCAGCCCACCGACACACATGAGGTGGTACAATTAGAGCACATAAATATTCTTGCAGGAGTTTTAAGTCACTCTCGGCGACACAGCGTTCACAACATTTTTACAACAAATAAATTTCCTGGTACATATTTCGCTGGTACCGTCATCAGAAGTATCGCACATACACAGTGAACATCGACGCACTACTGACTTGAAAGTCAGCCTCTCCACATGGTATCACTACGAAGAAAACGACGATTAAAACAAAATAAAATAGGCTGGACACCAAAACCTCGGCCGTTAGTTCTTGCTCTCTCTCTCTCGTCAGATATATTATCATTTTCGTCATGTAGTTACCTATGTCATTTTAAGTTGACGTCATAATTCACGTTGACGTCGTAATGATATACTGTATTTTCTGTGTTACATAGGAAAGGCTTTGATCAAGTTCACATATGTTTTCTGAACCACATAGTAAAAAGGTCATGCTTCATGTTCATATTCTGTATGTCTTTTGTCCAGGGTGAAGGGGGTCCGGGGTCTCAGAGTAGTGGATGCTTCCATCATGCCCAACATCGTGTCAGGCAACACCAAACGCCCCCACCATCATGATCGCCGAGAAAGCCGCCGACATCATCCGGGGTCACTGACGTCATCATCCCTCCAGATGGACCCCCCCGACTGACGTCACTGGATGATAAACAACATTCAGGACAATGAAAACGAAGAACGAGCAATCACTCATCTTCTCAACGATTGGCTGGAATATGGACGTTGCGCCCAGTTTGAGAAGATAGTGATTGCTCGTTCTTCAATTTCATGGTCCTGAATGTTGTTTGTTTTGCTGAAGAAGACCAAAGAGGTGGAAATGCGTCGCGTTTTGCATTGGAATTGTTTGTGCCTTTTGTATGGCGGAATAATCAGAACACCTCTTAACACTTTGTTTTTCTTTCCTGCCTGCTGTGGCCTCACTGTGAAGGTAGCCAGGGATGCACGCTTTGCTGGATTGGAAAGGATTGTTTTACTTCAGATTGGAAAGGATTGTTTACTTCAGATTGGAAAGGATTGTTTTACTTCAGATTGGAAAGGATTGTTTTTACTTCAGATTTGAAAGGATTGTGTTTTACTTCAGATTGAAAGGATTGTTTTACTTCAGATTGGAAAGGATTGTTTTGCTTCAGATTTGAAAGGATTGTTTTACTTCAGATTGGAAAAGGATTGTTTTACTTCAGATTGGAAAGGATTGTTTTACTTCAGATTGGAAAGGATTGTGTTTACTTCAGATTTGAAAGGATTGTTTTTACTTCAGATTTGAAAGGATTGTTTTACTTCAGATTGGAAAGGATTGTTTTACTTCAGATTGGAAAGGATTGTTTTACTTCAGATTTGAAAGGATTGTTTTACTTCAGATTTGAAAGGATTGTTTTTACTTCAGATTGGAAAGGATTGTTTACTTCAGATTGGAAAGGATTGTTTTTACTTCAGATTGGAAAGGATTGTTTTACTTCAGATTTGAAAGGATTGTTTTACTTCAGATTGGAAAGGATTGTTTTTACTTCAGATTGGAAAGGATGTGTTTTACTTCAGATTGGAAAGGATGTTTTTACTTCAGATTTGAAAGGATGTTGTTTACTTCAGATTTGAAATCATTGTTTTTGTTCAGCTTTGTACAGATTTAAAGGAAACGCATTTTTTTCCAATGTCGGTTGATTTTATATTTTCTACCTTTACTTTGAATTTTGCTTCGGTTCAAGATTGTTTTCACACACACACACACACACACACACACACACACACACACACGTATATATATTTATATATATATAGCGAGAGAGAGAGAGAGAGAGAGAGAGAGAGAGAGAGGGAGGGAGGGGAGAGAGATCTATTACAAACTATGCGTATGCGATTTCTCTCTCTCGCTCTCTCTCTCTCTCTCTCTCTCTCTCTCCTCTCTGTACGTGCATGCACGCATGTGTGTATGTATGATAAAATCAGGCAGATAGAGGGGGAGCACGATGACAGTTTGGACACTGTTACTTACATGTATCAGAAGAACAGCCACTAATATATGATGCACGTGCGGAATCAACTGGTTTGATTTCAGATGCACTCACAGGTAGCCCTTCGCAAGCGACACAACACGAACACACACACACACACAACACACACACACACACACAACACACAAGAGGAAAGAGAGAGGAGAGAGGAGAGAGTACTAGAGAAGCAGGAAGGAAGACAAACACAAGTTTACATTTTTTGCAAATGTCTGACTCACATGAAGTTAGGAACGTGGTGTGTTTTAATGCCTCATTTTGTCTGTTGGGCTGTGCTAATATGCAGAAGTATACCTGACACATGTGCCCATAGATAGAAAACTATGGTCTTTCCATGCGACAGTCCTATCTTTTGTAAGCTGTAGAGTTGTATACAGTATGGTAGTAAGCATATGTACTTGATATTGATATCATTCCCCCCCCTCCAAAGTGATGTTTAGGGAGTGTGCTTACGAACTATGATGTATCGTTTACGATGATTGACGATGTTTTGGACAAGCTCGAGAACGTGCAATTGAGACGGAACATGCAGTGCATATATTGATACTACAACGTAAAACACGATTCCTAACTTCATATTTTCTTTCTCAGTGTTCTATCTGACAACTGAGTGATGGTCTTCAGATCCACGAGTAACTTAATCATCAAGATGTGCGTAAACACCATTTTGGTGACTGTGAAAACCAGGTTATACAGAAGATGAAATTCCCTTTCTGTTGTTGTTTGGGAATTCATTCACTAACACAGACTGATAGATATGTACACTCACACACGAAAAAAGCAGGTAGACAGTGAGAGAGAGAGTCCGTTTGAGATTGTGTTGCCTTCCAAATACAGTTTAACTGAGAGTGCAAATCAGTTGGATTTACACAAGAAATATCGAAAAAAAAAAAACCATTGTTGTTGCCTGTAACGAATCGGAAAAAAAATATATGCTCATGAAATTTTCCTAATGATAAATGGATCGTTTAGCGCCAATTTCATACCAGAGCAAAAAAAAAAAAACAACAACAATAATAATAACCCTTGATGATTTACAATTCAGATAATGTTAAGCTAATCAGATGTCCTAAGGCAGGTTAAGCAGTTTCCACTGTAGTGCAGAAATGTGTAATATGATGTTTGATGTGGACAGTTCTGTATACGAGACAGTCACTGACTCACTTACATGAAGTATGTACTGTCACAAATGCCAGTGCCATGCGAAAATCTGGACAGAGCTTTGGGCGTGTCATATAATCCTGTTCATGTTGTCTGTGTCATATAAATCCTGTTCATCCTGTTGTCTTGTGTCATATAATCCTGTTCATGTTGTCTGTGTCATATAAACCTGATCATGTTGTCTGTGTCCCTGTGGCGAGAGGTGGGACTCATGACACTGATAGCTTACCTACAGCTGGACAACATGACGTCAGTAGGTGAGACGCTGTGGAGGTAGCCATTGTCTGTCTGTGTGAAGTGGCCAGGTCAACAGTACACTATCACACTGGACCTGAGCTCTACCCTGTAATCCTACCGCTGGTTGTTTCCCCTGCTTTGTTTGATTCACTGCCCTTGTTCCAATGTGTTTTTTTTCTATGTCAGTACTATCTTCACTGTGTGTGAAGAATACGCTTAGCATTATCAGGAGATTTGTCATTGTGAATACAGATATTTTTTGTGCCAGCAGATGCATGTCACAGCTTGCTACTTTCTAGCCATTGTGAATGAATTTCAACGATGTTCACATTTAATGTACACGACTAGGGAGAATATGGAATTAACTTTTGGCTGTGTCTACCAGACATTGAAGTTTGATTGCCGGCGCCAGTACTGCTCTGTAAAAACGTTTTGAAATGCTCTCCTGCTTTGCCAGACACCACTCACTTTGTACAGTTTGTCATTTACTCGCTTCCGCTGCTCAGACCCTCGTTTGTTTTTAGGGTACTGGGCAATGAATTGGTTGTCCAGTGTAGACTTAAGAACGTTCTCAGCGTAGTTGTCTGATGTCTGAAAAGCAGCGAAGGATAGTAATGCTGCCCAAACATTCCTAAAATCTGTTTATACTGGCTTCCCTTCAGTGAAAGAATTCCAAGACACAGTGTCACAGCTCTTCGTCTGGCTTTTATTTGACGATCGTGTCGCTCTTCAGTCTGGCGTACATTCGCATCCAGACAGCTGCCACA
>JADBJO010014526.1:0-27500 GCA_016801955.1 Conus betulinus
TACACATATGCACAAACACGCACTAACAGTATCACACACACATGAATGTAAAAACACCACAATGGCGCAAAAAAAAAAAAAAAAACTGCTGTGGATGAGTGCTTCTGTGCTTTACAAAATGAACAAACTTGTATGGAAAACTTGCATACAGAAATAAACAATGCTTAGGCACACATGTGCGCAAGCACGCATACACACACACACACACGCACACACACACACGCACACACACACACACATACACACACAGAGAGTCCCACCTATCCATACAGTCATTATTTGCCATAATTATGTGATTTCAGTAGAAAATATGTGAAAGAAGAGAGAAATACAGAAAATAAATAGTGGAAGAATGAAGTATCAAGTAGTAACAAACAAAAATGGAAAAGAAAAAAAAAAAAAAAAAAAGAAAAGAAAAACAGAGCTACTTGCCTGAATCCGGTTTCTGGTCATGAAGGAACTGAAGACTGGAGCTTTGTGCAGCCTGAATTGGCACAGTTGATTTTTGACAAGTATTCCCAATGAAAACACCACCAAGGCTGGGACTGACCACGCCCCATGCCACGCCCCCTCCCCCCCGGCCGCTTCCACAGGACCCTCGCCGTCATCCTAGCCCCTACCTTGTCCACTACCCTCTCTCCGGTCATGATAGGCGTGCGTGCAGTGCTCGTTGATGGCTCGGGTTAATCGGCTATTTCCGCTTCGTCACCCTCGCTTGTGGCGTTGTACTCACAGCTGTCATGTGCAACTAACAATGATGACACGTCATCACCAGCACGCATCTCCGATAAAAGTGAACGGTGCTGATTCCCATCTGTCTCCTCATCGCTAGTATCAGGATCCGATCCTCAAAGGTCTTCTTCATCACTTTCTTTAGAATTTTTTATCGTCATCTAAAACATCAAGCGCAGTGTAACGCTTGAAACGGGGGAGGCGTCGACGAAGCGCTAAGTTGAGCTGCCATCTTGAATATGCTTATCAGCTGTAACCTCTCAACTCGCAATTTGCATAACGTATGGTCAGCTGGCTGCTCGCGTGAAGGGAAAGGGGCCGTTCCTCGACACCAGTAGAAGAAGTGAGAACATTTTAGACGGTCGTCTCCCAAGTAGATTTTTCAGCTTTCCGTGACGAAGTTACGGCGTGACACACACACACGTCCCCGGGCGTAGCGATTTTCAGTTTTCAGGACGTGCGTTACACGTTCCAGGCAGGGAACGGGTTAAAAATGAACAATTTGAGAATGGTTGTTGGAAGACGGGTGGGGTTGGGGAGAGGATAGGGGGTCAAACACAGAGAGAAGGCATTGAAGTGGTTGAGGCAGGCTGACTAGGCAAGGCAGATGCTTCGTTAACAACATCGTAAAGAATCGTAATTGAATCATCTTCAGACTCAGGTATAAACCAAAAGTCTGTATTATTTGTATGTAAATATGCACATTCATTATTGAAAGAATCCTCACTAGCGTGCAGACAGATCAAAATCATTGGAGAATATTGAATCAATCAACGCTGAACAGATGATACTTTAACATACAAGTTGTGCGCATGTGACATAACTTGGAAGCGTTATTGACATTGAAATAAAATAGATACGTTTTTTGTTATGAACATTAAAGACTACTGGGAAAAAGAAAATTGATGTCTATTACAGGAGCGGTGGCTAAATAAAGTTAGAGCCATAATTTAAAACTATTTATAAAAGAACGGTTTAAAACCAATCTCAGTGCTTAGTCTCCATACTGCTATGTTGTAATGATGACTATCATGTAAATAGATCATCAGAACACAGCTATGCTGTAATGATGACTGTCATGTAAATAGATCATCAGAACACCGCTATGCTGTAATGATGACTGTCATGTAAATAGATCATCAGAACACCGCTATGCTGTAATGATGACTGTCATGTAAATAGATCATCAGAACACCGCTATGCTGTAATGATGACTGTCATGTAAATAGATCATCAGAACACCGCTATGCTGTAATGATGACTGTCATGTAAATAGATCATCAGAACACCGCTATGCTGTAATGATGACTGTCATGTAAATAGATCATCAGAACACCGCTATGCTGTAATAATATCATGTATATAGATCAGAACCAATACGCATATGCGTTAGGTAAGTTTCGTTGCAGACAAGAAGGAAACAATATTTGCTGTTTAACTTTTGTAAGCTTAGTTTGACTTATATTTCAATCATCATTTTCTCCCCTTTTTTTTTTTCATGACTAACAAAGGTGAAAACTGCATCTCGGTACAGGTCATTGTTAGTAGGAAGACGCAAGTGTTCTTTTCCTTTTTTAATGCTTTCTTTTTTTTTTATGGACATGCAGACGTTTCTACCGTCACATTGGGGGGGCTACACCTGCCCCTTCACAGCACATGAATTCTTCGTCCACGGTCACTGATGCCCCTTCACAGCACACGGATTCTTCGTCCACAGTCACTGATGCCTCTTCACAGCACACGGATTCTTCGTCCCCAGTCTTTGATGCCTCTTCACAGCACACGGATTCTTCGTCCACGGTCACTGATGCCGACCCCTCCCCCCCCCCCAGTGCTAATGTCTTCTCACCTGTCTCTTCACAGCACACGGATTCTTCGTCCACGGTCACTGATGCCTCTTCACAGCACACGGATTCTTCGTCCACAGTCACTGATGCCTCTTCACAGCACACGGATTCTTCGTCCACGGTCACTGATGCCTCTTCACAGCACACGGATTCTTCGTCCACGTCACTGATGCCGACCCCTCCCCCTCCCCAGTGCTAATGTCTTCTCACCTGTCTCTTCACAGCACACAGATTCTTCGTCCACGCTCACTGATGCTGACCTCTCCCCCCCCCCCAACACTGCCGTCTTCTCACCGGTCTCTTCACAGCACACGGATTCTTCGTCCACGGTCACTGATGCCGACCCCTCCCCCTCCCCAGTGCTAACGTCTTCTCACCTGTCTCTTCACAGCACACGGATTCTTCGTCCACACTCACTGATGCTGACCTCTCCCAGCAGCTGGTGCCTTTCCTGTGCCGTCCCCCCCTTCGACCTCTTCTTGGATGGTCTCCCCTCTTCTGCTTCCTCCTCACCCTGCCGCTTTGCCGCCTCTGCCATCTGCAGGGACAGGTTGTCTTCGTCGTCATCCAACGACACCACCACCCTCTTCAGTATGCACTTATCCGAGCTTAGTTTACGAAAACCGTCGGCAAGGTAAGTAACTCCGTAATTTGAACATGGTTACCCAATTAAAAAATTAATTTAAAAGAGAGAAGGAAATAACGAAATGAAAAAATAATTTAAAAATTCCTACGAATATATATTTTGCTATATCGTAAGTTTGAAGAATGTCACATGAGCCATTTACTCGGGAAAAAAAAAAAAAATCTTCTTCAGAACTTTCTTCCGAATTGTTGTTCATCATACCTGGAACTTCATCCCAGTCGAAATCTAGGTCACTCTAAGCTTCATTACCCAGCACTTTCACTAAGTCTTATGCCGTAAATCCTACAAAAAACACAGTATCTCCATCACTAAATCTCATTATAGAACGGCAGAAATCAAGGTTAGCCACGGTGAGAAACAGCATTTCGACCTCAAAACTTAAAAAGATTCGGAACTCGAGAACCACGGCACGTATCGACTCGCAGTTTTTTTGCATTTTGGCTGTGTGATTTCCGGCTGGGCGCTAGCGGGCGCTCGATGGTCAAGAGGGTTAAGACCATCAGGTTTCAAGTTCTCAAACCAATCGATTAGTTTACTCTGGTTTGGTTTGTTAAAGCTTTTTCCCCAAATTTGAGTGGCTAAAAAAAAAAAATCTGTGGGCTCAAAATGTTTCAAAGGCTAAGAACAGAAGAATTGAGAAGGACATTGACAAGATTTCAGGTATTAAGAATTGCTGGGATGTGTAAAGGCTTAAGCATACCTAACAATACTTCAGTGTGAAAACAAACAAAAAACAAAAACAAATTTTCAGAACACAGCTTCAGGGGACTTGCCTTTGTGCCCTCAAGGCCACTGGCCCTGGAGTCCACTTGTGGCTTTGACGCAGGATCCTGGACCCTTTTTTTTTGTCCGGAGGCCTTTACGGACAAGGTTACCCTGACTGTAGTCTGTGTAGTCGTTGATGTCGCTGCCCCTAACGGTGATTGGTTGCAGTCGGTGCTGTTGGTGTTGGTCTTCTGCTGTCTGTGGCAGCCTCCCTCCAAGCCCTGGGTGATGGTGGTGTGTGCATGCATATATGTCTGTGTACAGTATTCAGCTTTTTTGGGTGCTTGTCTGTATTGAAAGTTTTCCTTTCAGTTTCATTGGCCTCTCTTCATTGGAAGTCAGGAAAAGCAGAACAGAGGTTGTGTGGTATAATTTGTAAGTTTAACAAGGCTTACCTGTAAGTTGAGGTTAAATTGGGAATATTTAGAGTCTAGTGATGGCAAGAGCAATTACGTGAGATATGATGCGCGCACATCTAGCCAGTATATAGACAGGGATGACCTCTAAAATAAATTCAACAGACAATACTTGGAGGTAAAGCGAGAATCATCCAGAGCCGAGATGGGAGGGCACGTAATTGCTCATTGCCATCACTAGACTCTAAATAATTCCAATTCAGTCTCAAATTACAAGTAAGTCTGGTTGAATTTACTCATCGTTAATCGTCAAGCGATTGGTCATTCACAATGAAGTGAGACTTCAGAGTTAGAGGTCATGAGTACTGAATCAGTCATAAAAGCAATATAAACAAGTTGACAAATTTTATCTACATTTAATTACACAAGAACTGTAAAGTTTCTGGTAATCCAAAAACAATTTGTAATTTGGCATGCCATCACTTTCAATCAGTCACTGGGTCAAACTGTACCATGAAGCATCAGTCACTGGGTCAAACTGTACCATGTACCATGTAGCATCAGTCAGTCACTGGGGGTCAAACTGTACCATGTAGCATCAGTCAGTCACTGGGTCAAACTGTACCAGCATCAAGCATCAGTCACAGGGTGGGTCAAAACTGTACCATGTAGCATCAGTCAGTCACTGGGTCAAACTGTACCATGAAGCATCAGTCACTGGGTCAAACTGTACCATGAAGCATCAGTCAGTCACTGGGTCAAACTGTACCATGAAGCAAGTCAGTCACTGGGTCAAACTGTACCATGAAGCATCAGTCAGTCACTGGGTCAAACTGTACCATGAAGCATCAGTCAGTCACTGGGTCAAAACTGTACCATGTAGCATCAGTCAATCACTGGGTCAAAGTGTACCATGTAGCATCAGTCACTGGGTCAAACTGTACCATGAAGCATCAGTCAGTCACTGGGTCAAACTGTACCATGAAGCACAGTCAGTCACTGGGTCAAACTGTACCATGTAGCATCAGTCACTGGGTCAAACTGTACCATGAAGCATCAGTCACTGGGTCAAACTGTACCATGAAGCATCAGTCAGTCTGGGTCAAACTGTACCATGAAGCATCAGTCAGTCACTGGGTCAAACTGTACCATGAAGCATCAGTCAGTCACTGGGTCAAACTGTACCATGAAGCATCAGTCAGTCACTGGGTCAAACTGTACCATGAAGCATCAGTCAGTCACTGGGTCAAACTGTACCATGTAGCATCAGTCAGTCACTGGGTCAAACTGTACTATGAAGCATCAGTCAGTCACTGGGTCAAACTGTACCATGAAGCATCAGTCACTGGGTCAAACTATCATGAAGCATCAGTCAGTCACTGGGTCAAAACTGGACCCTGCAGCATTCCTACTTCTTATTTACAAAACTGTCTAGAACTGATTGTCCCAAAGATTTGTGAAGCACAGGTTTGCAGTAGAACTTGGTAAAAGTGGTCTGCTAGACCACCCAGCCGCTCTCATTATGCAGTCAGTAGGCACATCTCTGCTGACTGCTGCTGAAGTGTCTGCTGCTCTGGTGCTGTGAGCTGAAAAACGGCAGATGTCCACCCCGGCTAACCTCTTAACAGTTTTAATCCACCTGGATATAGTGTCTCTTGAGACTTCACTGTGGGGTTTGACAAATGAAATGAAGAGTTGTTCCCTTTCCTCAGAGTCTTTACCACTCTTAAATTTACTGTCAGAGATGAGTAACAATGCACAAGTTTTTATTTACAAAAGGCTCTAGTTCTAATGGTTGCACATGTGACCCTGGTTAAGTTTGCTTCAACACAGCGCTAAACACTAAGACACACTTGTCATCTTTAAATCTGACATCAAATTTTTATGTGTGGATTGTTTGACCCCTCTGACCAGACGGCAGGGGCTAACAACATAACCAGTCTGAGGGTCAACTGCTTAAGAGTCATTTTTCCTACGTCCGGCCAACCAGCTAAGTATTGTAGTACACTATCTACATCCCATGTATCTTGATATTTTCCTGGTAATAATTGTTTTGTATCATGCCTGAAGAGAAGACCTACGAGGTCGAAATGTGTCACGTTTTGTCTTGTGATTCGTCTGTCCATGTTTTTTTTTTTTTTTAGTGATTTGCTAACATTTATTTGAGAATGAGGATGATAAAGATGATGCTACGTATTTCCATTTCGGTCTGAGACTACATGACAGGGCTGTACTCCACGCTTGTTTTCATAATGTATCCTGGCATCAACCAGGCCAGAGAGATACAGACACTTGCAGTGTTGGTCAGGAAAACTCTCTCCGAGACACATCCACTTAGTGGATGAAACTCGACTGTGTGGCCCCAGTCTTCCCAACTGAGTCTGCAGCAAACTCAACTCTGGGTAGGAGCTGGTTGGGGCAGAAAAATCCCACATTACTCTGATGGGAATCGAACCCATGACCATAACGTGGTGACAGCCCTGATATGGCCCTTTGCAGTCGGCTGGTCTGTAAGCAACATACCTTATCTTATCTTTGGGCTTGTGGATAAAACTGAATCTTGTTCTATGTAGCAATTCGTAATATTTGTGAAGAGGATCGATGACCATGATTGTTCACAATCTTTCTTGCCTTCACCCTCACACAAGGTTCATACAGTTCAGTTCGATTCACCTATGTCACACTTACCATTCTACTGCACTTGTTTACCAGTCTGATTCAAACACTCGTTATTTCTAAAACGTAAAAGAAAACGTCAAAATAGATTGAATGAATAAGTGATTAAAAAGCGTCAAAGACTTGTGAATCGATGTGGCTGTTTCTTAGTTTTACAGAAAATGCATCCTTCACTGGCGCTTCCTGTTCATATGAATCGTATTGGATCTGAAGCTGAAGACTTGTGTGTAACGTTGTTCATTTGATGGGAAAAAGAAGACAGCATTTTGACTCCTTGCCATTTCCTCCCACTTCACTTTTTGTCCCAAGCAGCAGAGAGAATCTCTCTGTTGGCATGATTAAGGTCATTTTGTGCATAAATGAATGATCTTAGCCTCATGGAAGTGATGAATTTCTTGTCATCAGTGTTGGAAAGAAAGATAACAAGTGTAAAAAAAATCATAGGAGAAGTTTGGTCCCTTTACCCAGACAGCCGGGGGGAGTACGGTTTGCATGACTGGCAGAATTAGGGCTCTCTTCACAGGGGTGGGGCAGGTGCACTCTGCACGGCTTTGGCCGTCACCAGTAAGCTGGAAAAGAGATGAACTAGAGCAGGTTTTTTCTCCCGGACGGGCGTTGCATGGCTGGGTCTGGGTCCACCATGCACACAGCCCTAGTCCCTGAAGGGACAAGGCCAGGATCATCTCCCTTGTCCGTTACTCCTGGGAATGTACATCAGCAATCACTTGAAATTGTGTATCATGAAGACTTCTCGTTTCTTTTAGTCAGCATGTTGAAATTGTGTCTTGAAGACTTTGTTTCTTTTTGGTCAGTGTATTGAAATTGTGTATCATGAAGACTTCTTGTTTCTTTTAGTCAGTGTATTGAAATTGTGTGTCATGAAGACTTCTTGTTTCTTTTAGTCAGTTTTAAATTGTGTGTATGAAGACTTCTTGTTTCTGTGTCATGAAATTGTGTGTGTTCTCAAACTTCTCATTTCTTTAAGTCAGCGTATTGAAATCGTTCAGACTTTTTTGTTTTGTTTTGGTCGGTGTGTTGAAATTGTGTATCATTCAGACTTTTTGTTTCTTATTGGTCAGCTGACGCTGCAGAAAACACTCCCTGAACAGTTTGTATAGGAGAAGCAGTTTTACCAATAGTGTGTTAAACGCCAGTGTGAAATATGTGCTTGTGTGTGTAAAATACTTGAATATAGGTATGTTTACAATGCTCTGCGTGCATGCTTGGTTTGTATGTGTGTATGTTGTACATAAGATTACATACTACATTGAGCACAGGATACACATATACAGAGTAGTACACACACATGCATTTACTGTGTCCATGTAATGCCCACTACATGTGTTTGCGCTTTCAATTCTCTGTGTACATTGAGCATTACATAGACACAGAGTCAATGCCTGTTGTTCCCTGCTTTGTAGACCCTGTGTACATTGAGCATTACATAGACTCAGAGTCAATGCCTGTTGTTCCCTGCCTTTGTAGACCCTGTGTACATTGAGCATTACATAGACTCAGAGTCAATGCCTGTTGTTCCCTGCCTTTGTAGACCGTTCTCTGGCTTTGTTCTGGAAACTTCTGTCATTTTTTTCTTACAGCAGTTAAGACATGCCAGATCTTTGTTTCATCTGGCAGTGAGTGAAACTTTGTACACACTGTCCAGAGTGGAGAGTCTAACTGTCCACTCCTGTATTTGCCCATGTGGGACCGCGCATCCTTTTTTGTGGCTTACAAGATAGAGTTGACCCACTATGTCACAGTTGCATGTTGTTGTTTGTTTCTTTTCTGGATATGTTTTTTTTTCCGATGGACGGAGTTGTTTTGTGATGTGTGACTTTTTTCCTTGCTGGACTTTGACAGTCCCTGAAAAGGCGCTGTGTGGTGGGCAGGGCTGCAGTGATAAAAACTGGATCATGTGCAATGTTCTGTGTATGTGCTTGTGTATAAGAACAAGCTGGCATCTGTTTTTGAGAGGAAAACACTACAAGGATATTGCATGATGGAAACTCACACCTTTTATTTTCCTTTTTAATCATGTTTTATACGTATTGTTCTCCCTGTATCAATCTTTTTTACATGTTGTGTTTTCCAATGCAGAATGTCTTGTTGGTTCATAATGGCTTCTTGTATTGCGTGGACAATCTGAACATGTGTTCCAGTTTTTGTGCATGCATACAAGATACGATCCAAACAAGCAGTTCATGAAAGGGGAGTGGGTAGATTGATGCAGCAAAAGGAGACGGGGAAAGGAAGATGGCTGTAACTTATGTCTGAGGTAACTGCTGGGAGGTGTGGTAGTGTGTGTGTTTGTTGGTGGAGGATATTGCGGGCTGGTGTTGCTGCTTTTGGGTGTTGATGCCATGAGGGTTGAGGGCTCAGAGTCTGATTGTGAGATAAAGACTTAGATAAGAAGGCGCTTCAAGTTGTCACTCTGCGATTACAGAGTACCAGGACTTTGGTTAATGTTGATGTTGTTGGGGATGGTTGAAGTGTAAGGCAACTGGTTTGGGCCAGTGGTGGTGGATGTCAGCCAGGTGTTCAAAGATGTGCAGGATGTCTCACCTACATAGATCTTGCCACACAGCTGGCAGCAGACAGTGTACACAGTGTTGTGGCTGTGACAGGAGATGTGTCACCTACGTGTAGATCTTAGCACACAGCTGGCAGCAGACAGTGTACACAATGTTGTGGCTGTGACAGGAGATGTCTCACCTACATAGATCTTAGCACACAGCTGGCAGTAGACAGTGTACACAATGTTGTGGCTGTGACAGGAGAACGACTGTGAAGGAGTCTCTGGGGCCATGTAGGATGGTGGTGTCTGTTTGGTGAGAGGGCGGATTCTGAAATTGGGTTTTGAGCAGGGGAAAGTACCTGGTGGCTTAGGTGTGGAGATTTTGTTCAGTTTAGAGCGCACAAAGTAGGTCATTGAGATTTTTAAAAAGTGATCATGGGTTTAGTTTCAAAGGCAGGTTTGTGATTTTCTTCTCTATGCCAGTTAGACTTCAGGATCCTGTAGAAGAGGAGAGTGTGTGGGTGGAAGAGGAGGCAGGCGGTGGGTCGGTCCGTCTCTTTTGGAGGCTGGGTTTCCAGAGCAGATGTTCTGGGATATAGCTGAGAGCACATTAATGATGGCGTGGGGGGAATCCACAGTTGGTGAAAACTCTAAGACATTTTGGCTGCTTGTAGAATGAAGTTTTCTTCTTTGGAGCAGTCTGTATAGGTGGAGGGATTCAGAATAAGGAATGCTGTCTTCAGTGGATGGGTGGTGGGAAGATGTGTTGTCCAGGTATGAATGAATGCACATCAGTGGTTATAGAAAATGGAGGTTTTGAGCAGTCCATCTTTGAGGGAGATGATGGTGATGTCCAGGAAGTTGTCTGACTGTGAAATGGTGTAGGTCAGTTGGATGGATGGATGGAAGGTCTGAGCAAAGTTGAGGAAATTGCGGAGGTCATGTTCTGGCATGGATGTGGCTCCCAGTCTGTCATCTATGTATCTTTTGTAGAGCTCTGGTGTGTCGAGTCTGTATGAAAGGTTACTAGGCGGTGTTCTACGTTTCCCATGAAGAGGCAGGCATAGGATGGTCCCATTTTGGTTCCCATAGCAACACCACTGATTTGTGAGATGGTGTGGTGGTTAAATTGAAAGGTGTTAAGGGTGAGAACTAATTCTGCAAGTCTGACCAGTGTTGCTGTGGGAGGATGCTGTGGGTTAGGGGGGGGTTTTTCAGAAAGAATGCGAGGGCCTTCAGTCCGTCAGTGTGAGGGATGGAAAGTGTAGAGAGAGACATCGCCAAGTGGTTGTATGATTTGATCATGTTGAGTGTGTGGGTTGTCTTTGGGTAAGCAAGGAGGCTTTGTACAGTGGGTTGTATGATTGATCATGTTGAGTGTGTGGGTTGTCTTTGAGGTATGTGAGGAAGCTTTGTACTGTGGGTTGTATGATTTGATCATGTTTGAGTGTGGGTTGTCTTTGGGTAAGCGAGGAGGCTTGTACTATGGGTTGTATGATTGATCATGTTGAGTGTGTGGTTTGCCTTTGAGGTATGTGAGGAAGCTTTGTACTGTGGGTTGTATGATTTGATCATGTTGAGTGTGTGGGTTGTCTTTTGAGGTATGTGAGGAGGCTTTGTACTATGGGTTGTATGATTTGATCACGTTGAGTGTGTGGGTTGTCTTTGAGGTAGGCGAGGAGACTTTGTACTATGGGTTGTATGATTGATCATGCCAAGTGTGTGGGTTGTCTTTGAGGTATGTGAGGAGGCTTTGTACTATGGGTTGGAGGAGAGAGTGTAAGTACTGTGAAATGTGTTATGTAGGGCGGCTACAAGCAGAAACAATGGGTCTGCCAGGTGTGTGGATTTTGTGTATTTTAGGTATTTTAGGGAGCAGGTAGAAGGTGGTGGGTTGTTTGGTGTCTGTCATTATTAGGACCACTTCCTGATTTGTATATTGTGTAGGAAAGCCAAAGGAGGTCATGTACACTGTCGGTTATCAACAATAATGTGTAGGAGTGTAGGAAAGCCAGAGGGGATCATGTACACTGTCAGTTATCAGCAGTAATGTGTAGGTGTGTAGGAAAGCCAAAGGGGATCACATACACTTTCAGTTATCGACAATGTGTAGGAAAGCCAAAGGGGGTCATGTACACTGTCAGTTATCAACAATGTGTAGGTGTGTAGGAAAGCCAGAGGGGATCATGTACACTTTCAGTTATCAAGAAGAATGTGTAGGTGTGTAGGAAAGCCAAAGGGGATCATGTACACTTTCAGTTACCAACAATGTGTAGGTGTGTAGGAAAGCCAGAGGGGATCATGTACACTTTAGTTATCAACAAATGTGTAGGTGTGTAGGAAAGCCAAAGGGGGTCATGTACACTTTCAGTTATCAACAATGTGTAGGTGTGTAGGAAAGCCAGAGGGGGTCATGTACACTTTCAGTTACCAACAATGTGTAGGTGTGTAGGAAAGCCAGAGGGGGTCATGTACAGAGATGGAGGTGAAAGAGAATGGGATGAAAAACAGAACATTTGTGGAAAAGTGCCAGTTTCTGGAGTTCTATTTAAAACATACATACAGGGATAGATGGAAGGTCAAATCAGAGAGCTATGATAGTTTGGAAGTTTTGGGCACTGGAGGTAATAATACAAACTAGATGCTTTAAGTTTGAAGAGTGCCTGTGTGTGGAGGTGGAACTGGGTAGGCAGCAGAGCAGATTGTTACACCTGACCTAGAAGGCAATGCCAAGGATGACCTCTGGAAGACAAAGGTCAGGACATAAGCAAACTCTTGATAAGGGAAATAGCACAGAGAACTGGGGCTGTCAGCAAAAGAGAAGTACAGAAAGTCAGGGAGGTGAACAGAACAGTATGCATATGGAGAAGCGCAAGAATGAGACGAGAAAGGGAGTGGAGGATGGTTTGAAGGTTGTCAAACGGAATATGTTGGAGGGAATGAAATGGAAAGAAAAATAGATGGAACAGAGATAGGTCTGAATACAACAGCAGGAACTGGAGTTGCTCTACATTCATTCTTAATAAAGATCAGCTCTTTCACCATGGACATGATGCCCAAACACACACATGCATGCGATCTCTCTCTCTCTCTCCACACAAAAGCATTCAGTGGACAGGAGTGGTTGGTTAGGACAGAAAGAAATGGACACCACAGTGAATGGAGTCCATGACCTCAGAAAGTCCACTGTGGTCATTTAGGACAGAAAGATGGACAGGGCAGGAAAGACTATGATCTCACAAAGTACGACAGTGGGTAAGGGTGGTCAGTTAGGACAGAAAGATGGACAGGGCAGGAAAGAGACTATGATCTCACAAAGTACGACAGTGGGTAAGGGTGGTCATATAGGACAGAAAGATGGACAGGGCAGGAACAAGACTATGATCTCACAAAGTACGACAGTGGGTAAGGGTGGTCAGTTAGGACAGAAAGATGGACAGGGCAGGAAAGAGACTATGATCTCACGAAGTACGACAGTGGGTAAGGGTGGTCATATAGGACAGAAAGATGGACAGGGCAGGAACAAGACTATGATCTCACAAAGTACGACAGTGGGTAGGGTGGTCATTTAGGACAGAAAGATGGACAGGGCAGGAACGAGACTATGATCTCACAAAGTACGACAGTGGGTAAGGGTGGTCAGTTAGGACAGAAAGATGGACATGGCAGGAAAGAGACTATGATCTCATGAAGTACGACAGTGGGTAAGGGTGGTCATAGGACAGAAAGATGGACAGGGCAGGAAAGACTATGATCTCACAAGTACGACAGTGGGGTAAGGGTGGTCGGTTAGGACAGAAAGAGATGGACATGGCAGAGAATGGAGTCTACAACCAATGGCAATAACAACTTCAAGTCACAAGGCCACTCCTGTTCATGTTCCCATTAGGGGAAAAATAACAGCTGGGGAAAATGAGGGAATGAGTAAAAATGCTGAAAATGAAAAAGGTATGTTAAGGGGGACCCTGCACACACAAGTGCGTGTGTGTGTGTGTGTGTGTGTGGCATGTGTTGTTCAATGCAGTCTTTCTTTCAATACTGCAAGCTGCTGTCCGAATAGCTTGATCAACTTTCTCATTTGTTGAAATTTAATTTCTGTCATAGTCTCACAGCGGATCTTTGGATTAAAAGACTGTAACTAGGCAGAAAGGGCTGACTTCAAATCACTGCACAGTAAAAGTTGACAACTTCTATGAAGAAATTAAAACATACTTTAGGGACATTAGAACAGCAACCAATTCTGTACAGTAAATATTGACAAATGTTTGCCAAGATAATATCATTCCTCCACTTTTGATATTGATGTCATAAAAACTACTCTTGTTCTATGGTCATCTAACACTGAGCAATCTTTTTTGCGAAAGGTTCTTTAAAACAAATTTGGTGGAGGACACTTTCTTGTGCAGAAATCAGTCTAGACTGCACAAGAGCAGTGTGTTAACTCTCTTGTCCACATTTTGGTTTGCTTACGATCTTTAGGAAGTTTAAACTTTTTCTTGCTTTATTCAAAATATATTCAATATGTTGGTTCCATCAAAGCTTTGATGTTAGATACACTCTAAGAATTTAACAGATTTGATGTACTGTAAGACAGACCCATTCAGGGTAAATTGTGGAAGTTTGGCTACGTTGATTTTATCATTGGTGTTCTTTGGGTTGTCAGGAACAAGTGTTATTCTCCCGTCATTCAAAAGATATAAGGACAAGTCGACTAGATTTTCAATGAAACGGTTACTAGTAACCAACTGGGCAAACCTTTTCCCAAACGGGGAATGAGCATAAAACCCTCCAGTTACAAGATACTTCTTGGTTTCATCTGGTCTTAAATGAAATGATCCTAACCATTCAGCATTGTGCTCGTCAGGTCCCCGTGGTAGACAAACCGACACAACAGTTAAAACGATGTTAGTAATGACCTGAACCCTGACTGCGCAGGAATAGGAATCAGGTGTGTCTGGTGGACAGGACTTGCACAGGAGGTGTAGTTCTCTCCTTCCTTGATGTCAATGGCTACGTTGATTTTATCGTTAGTGTTCTGTTGAACTATTGGGGAAAATAATAGCCAGCGAGTTTAGGTAACTTATTTCTATTTGTGTTTAGGGATTGTAAGGCCAACACATTTAGTTTTCTTCGGCAAGTTTTTGCTTGAAGTTATGATTGATCGACAGTTCCACTGAAATGCCTTAAAAGGACTGTCTTTTAACATGTCTTTTGGCATGTGTGTGTGTGTGCGTGTGTGTGTGTGTGTGTGTGTGCATGTGTGTGTGTGTGAGTGCGTGTGTGTGTGTGTTTGCATGTACAAGCAAAGCAGGGAAGCGTATGTGAGGAATGTGATGTAACACCAAGTCATAGTGACAAAATTGGATAAGAAATGTGAAAGAAATGAAGAGAAGTGGGTAGAGATGGTGCTGAACCTGGGGAGAGGGGTGGAGATTGAACAGAAGGGCTAGTGGTGGCCAAAAAAAGCAAGGGTGGGTCAACAGGGGAAAGTAGGAGCAGTTGGCTAGATATTGGGAATACGTAAAAATACAACAACAAATGGAAGACGTGGGAAATGAAGGGAGAGGGCAAGAACTGGATGGAATCTTCCTTTTTGTTTTTTGTCAGTTACACCCCAAACGACATTTAGCATTGAGTTTTCAGGTTTTGAAAAAGAAACTGCAATCCTTATGGCCCAGCCCCATGAATCGGAGCCTCTTCAGGTCTGTCAAACTTACACCAAACCGTCGCACTAAAAAGTCCATCAGAACATCGGGGAAAAACATTCAGTAAAAGAATTAAACAGAAGCAATTTGGCTACGCTGTTGTTTCCAGACATATGAAAAGAGGCTGTACTGATAATGACTGACATTTCACTGATTTTCCATGAGACAAGCATTTCAATGCCACAAAGAACAAAGAAAATCAATATAGGCAAATAGACACTGGAGTGAGCAACACCCAGTGCTGACTCTGGACAGTGTGAACAGATTTCATTGTCTAACTGCCAGGTAGGCCCCCCCCCCCCCCCCCCCCCCCCCCCCCCCCCCCCCCCCAAAAAAAAAAAAAAAAAAAAAAAAAAAAAAAAAAAAAAAAAAAAAAAGGCTAGGTATTATTATAAACTGCTGTAAGAGAGAAAAAAAAACTGAGTTTCCAGAACAACGATGGGAAAACTGCCCGAAAGGCAGGAAAAAAAACCACCAGATGACAGAAGTGGGAAGATAAAAGGTGACAGGTTTGGGGAAGCTGGGGGAGGGAAAGCAGAAGGTGAGGGGCGTTTGGCAAGATGTATTCTGCTCTGGCCCAGCTGACCAGACAGAGCCCTGTTAGAGCTGTTGGCACACAGAGAACACAACTGACCTCAGGAATTAAAAAACAAAACAAACAAAAAAAAACCCCTGACATATTCATGGTGTACACAAGAATGTATATGAGACATTCTCAAAAGATCGTTACTAACAACCCTTACCCACTTATTTAGCTATTTCTCTTTTAAATAATTATTACTTGAAAATAAATCAGTTGTTGTGGCAATCCTGGAAGTTTTGAGAGATACAGAAGATAAATGGTAGATGTGACGGGCCTTATATAGTAACAATAAAGCATTTTGCACCATTTTTATGTATAAGTTTTTATTTGCAAATGGGACAATTGTATATCTGATGCGTATTGAAAGTCTCGTCATTACAAAGTTGAACTGCCTGTTTGTTTTATCTGTTTAATTAGAATAAAAATCATTTTCTGACACAAAACTGTTATGTTTTTCATTTTTGTGTGAAAAATATGTCTGAAAAACTGTCTGTCGGTTGTGACAGCCTTTGTCCACATATTGATCCAAGACACACAATGCTCTGGAATTTATTCGACAAAGCTAGTGCAGTAAACTCATCTTGAAACGGCTCCAGACCACATTCTGTGTATCATTATGCAAAAATTAATCAAGTGAACAATTCATCTGCATTTATTTTTGGGTTCTCACACTTGCAACCAAAAAGCAGCAATACGATTTTTGGCCATTTCAACGGCAGAATGTCTTTGAGAACATCACACTGAACAAGGCACTTTATAGCAAGGGAGAGAATATGAATAAAGTAAAAGAAAACCCCAGACATAGGTGCTTGGCGTGCACTGCTGGCAGAAAATTCTGGTCTCACTCCAGACGATGTATCAAAAGAAGCTTCTGAAGCAGCCTTTGACAGAGACACGATGGAAATACAAAGGTGTGAACATGGTTTTGTGGCAGTTAGCTGCTGCAGCCAATGTTCTAAAGGCTCCAGCTCATCTTTTCATCCAGTCAAGGGCTGGCCACTGTATGTGTGCCTGTATAACCGCATTTTGTTCCCCTGCACCTCAAGCTCTGCCCCAACATGCAACATCTTGTGGTCACTGACTCGTGCAGACACGGATCAGCGTTACTGGACGGCCAACCACTTCGTGTCGCTGATGCCACTCGCTTGCAGTGGCCAAACTGTCACAGCTGAAGAGGACCAAAGTGGTGGCCTCTACCCATAGAGAAACTTCTCTGTCTGGGATGTTTCTCTGTTTTGTCTTCTCTGTTTCTGGTTTCCATACAGTCAGCTGGATGGGAGAAGAGTACTTTGCAAAGGTTGACATCATCTTTGTAGACATCAAGTCAGTACTCATCAACTGCATGAAGCCGGAAAAGGGTCTTTTCTATTGTCCCGTCCAGACCAGACACCAGCCTTGAGAGTGCCGACCTCCTCAGAGAGTGTGTGGACCATGATCTTGTTCCAGAAGTCGGCACCCAACACAAGACTGTATTACAGGCTTAAAGCACCTTGAGTGACTCGATGTGTTAACTGGACATTTCTGTCGGACATTACTTCCCCTTATTCCTATGTTTCTTAGTTACAAGCAGTACCCTTCATTCCTGGGTTTCTAGGGAAAAAGTAAACAAAGAATAGGGTGTGTACTTCTGATTCTTTTGTGTGACTGGTGTTTCTACCGGACTATGGCATGTCATACACCGTTGTGCACAGAAATGGTGCCGGCACATTTTGATCCAGTCTTCCGACCTTTTTGTCGCGTATTTGGTGACACACAGGTGTCAAGACTGGTGACAAGTGCCAATTAATTCAAACTTAAAGAAACAAAATGTTTATACAGCGCTCAAAAACATGCGAGCAGCAAAAACCATGCATGTAACTCACTTTCTGATGTCCTCCAGTAAATCCACTTCAACGAATGCTTCACAAGTGTCTTTGTCACAGTGTCACCATGTCCAAGGAAAAATGCACAGCAATGATAAAAATGTCCCCACAGTACTACTCCTTCGCCACTATGGTCTTACTGAAATCAGCGGTCTTTCCACAGTATCTGTCCAAATGTCGCACTTCGAGTTAATGTCAACAAACAACACAGAACATGTCAGCCTTAGAAAATGATGCACTGCTAGTGTCACAGTGTCAAAGTGTCACACGTGAAACCAGGTGTCACACAAAGAAACACGGGTGTGGTACACCTTAAAACAATCTTTCTGATTATTGCAACACAGATATTCATGGCACTTTTCGCACATCATCGTTGTCTTGCTTTTCTTGAATGGATTGTCACTGTATTTCACACCAGGGTGTGTTGACTCATATTGTTTGTGTCGCGCGACACATACCACACAGGTGTGATCTTTTCCAACACCTGCCACTGGCCAGTGGTCTGTGCGATCAAGACGGGATGAGATGTCATTCACAGCCGTGCGAGGTCTACCTCCTCTCTGCTGTTTTTCTGTGTAGTGGTCCCCAATCAACTGATGTGCCAGGTCCAGTTTGAAAGACAGGAAGTCGCGCTTGATCTTGCCTTCTGTCTTGTGGTCCACGATGTCGCCCTCGATGACATAGGCATTGTACATACTTGTCTCCATCAGTTTTGTCTCAATCCGCCTGTACCACTTCATGGTTTTTTCTTGGCCTTATTTTGCCGTGTCATCTGGTCAATCTGGTCAAGTTTGTCCACCCCATTCATGAACTTGGCGTAGGCCGCTACTGTTGGGGGGCACGGCAGTTCGATGGCAGTCCCATCCTTTTGTCGCCTGCGGGCAGTGACAGCTTCTTCTTGCGCAGACCAATGCGGGATATGGGCTGTAGAAAAGGTAGTACACCATGCGCTTGTCCTTCCACGAAGTTGCAAGCATACCCTCACACTGTCGCCACTCTGTTGACCCGCGTGGAAGTCGCCGTGTCTCTGCCTTGGTCTTGACAAGGTCAGTTGGGTATCCAAGGCGGTTTGGTCGTATTGTCCCACACAGGTAAGTGTCCTTGCTCGAGAGATATTTGGCAAGGACAGGCGATGTGTAAAAGTTGTCTGTGTACACGATGTGCCCAAAATTGTGGATAGGTTTCGTCAGTCCTATAACAACTCGTGCACTCAGCCCCATCAGCCGATTGACTTGTCCACCATGTTTACCTGTATAAACCTCCAGGTTGAAGCAGTAGGCCGTGTGAGCGTCGGCACACACCCACAGCTTGATGCCGAATTTTACGGGTTTTTCTTTCATGAATTGTTTTAAACCCAATCTCCCCTTGAACGGCACCATCGCTTCATCCACTGTCACTTCTCTGTGCGGAATGTATTCCTCCATAAAACTCTGCCGCACTGTGTCAAGCACATACCTCACCTTGTGAAGTTTGTCACCTGCATTCCGCACATCTTCATTTGGGTCAACAAAATACAGGTATCGGCGAATTTGGAAGAACCTGTCTCTGCTCATAACACCGCGAATTTCGTTGACAACAGGAAATGTTCAGCCCCAGAATGCCAATAGTGCGCATCGCGGTCGAGTCGCAGGATGTCCTTCATGATAAGAAGTCCGTAAAAGGCTTTCATCTCGTCAAATGTCACATCTCTCCACTCGCCTTTGTTTTTTTTCTGGATCAGTCTGCCGTTTAATGTTGGCATTGTCGTTTGCAAAACTGACTAGCTTTGAAAGGACTATATCAGAATAGAACAGTTGAAAATAATCCACTGCCTTCATTGACGTATCGAGTATGCGCACAGGACCGGGGCGCCGTTCGAAAGTTTTTCCAAGGTGTGCGTGGTTCAGTGAAATCCCCACCTGTCCAGTCAAATCGTGGCCGATTGTAACTAAGTGGAAGATTTTCATCATCCAATTCATCGCCAGTGTCACTGTCATAATCGTTGATGGCATTGGCAAGTTCTGCTCTCTCTTTTTCTGTTAGATCAAACAGATCGAAGTCATCGGCTAAATTGTTGTAAATTTCGTCGTCAGAGAACTGATCGCTGCCTGCGTTTTCTTTACCCTCCATCTTCTCAGTAGCTACTAAACAGTGTGCTCTCACGGTCAAGTCAAGATACAATTTCGGTTCCAGACACTTTCCCACGCTGAGGAAGTAAGCAGGCAGGACTTACCTAAACATCTCGCGGGTCCCGTTACAAGGCGAAGGCCGCTATGACCCGCCAACCATGTGACAGGTGGGTGCAGATTTCAAGGCGTGAACCGCTGCAGCGGGTTGCCGGACGGAATGGAGTATGTTTCTCTGAACCGCTGAGGCGGTTTTCAGGAATGAAAGGAGAAGATTTTGTCAAACCGCTCTAGCGGTTGGCAGGGATGAAAGAGTTAAAGTATTCGTTTTCGTCCCCCCCCCCCCCCCCCCCCCCCCCTTCTTTTTTTTTCTTTTTTAGTAAGGACACAGTTTAGGTCTGATTTTGCGAGAGGATTGCATTTCTGATTTGCAAGAACGATTTGTTTACACACATTTTAGGACTAATTTGCAAGAGGATTGCATTTCCAACTTGCAAGAGGATTTCTTTAGTTTGTGATCATATGCAACAGGAAGGATACTATAACTTGAAAATGGGAAAAGATGAGTTGCATCATTTCTCTTTAAGAAGGGTTTATCTGTGTGTGTATGTGTGTGTGTGTGTGTGTGTGTGTGTGTGTGTGTGTTCTGTTCTTCAAAGCAACAATAATGAAAAATCATAAAGTGTGGCTTACTTTATAATCAAACCTATGTCACTGTGCACTGAAGTAAGTTACAACAAAGACATATAACATAACGCATTACCTGCACTGTAATATTACACAAACACAGTCTCAGAATCAAGCAAGAGGCCATTTCTTTCGTTTTAAATTTCATTTCATTCACTTGATGTTTTTAAAACAAAGTGTATTGGTTCTAAACATTGGACACAGAACATAACTCTCCAAGTATGCAAGCTATATAATCATCTTTTAGAATAACATGTAATTACAAATCTGGTATCATTTGAATAATAATGTTAATCATCATAAAAAACATTACAGATTTCTTAGAGAATCCTGTCAGATATCAGACTCGTTCCTGCGTTGCAACAGTCTTCAGATTATCATTTTTTTTTGTCCATTGGCTGTGTCAGGTGACACATGATTATGTACCTAATTTAGGAGAGAAAAGAGAGAGCAGTAAACGTTTTGCTTCATTTTCATTTTTTAAGGAGGAAACATCTTTTCCTGTCTTGTCTGTGTGAGAATTAGTACAGCATGCAGAAACTGTATTGCTTCTTTTTATGTTGTTTGTGAGTAATTTTTGTCCGTTACTTTTTTGTCACAACCAACATGCATTAATTTCACAAAAAGGATACTGTTTATTGAGGTGAATGTAGATTCTTTACAATGAAACTAGACACCTCTGAAATAAAGATAATGGCATGTGAATATTGGTCTGCCGCATAGTAACTTCACAAGAAAAACTTTTAACATCTGATGCGTGTTGCACGTGACAGTGGACGAAACAGGCAGGTTTAAAAACCAAATTAAAGAACCAAACATATTATCTTACGATATTTTTCCAAATGTTTGCCAGGATCTAATTGAATCTAAACAGATAATACAGAGCTTATCTATTATTACTGAATTTTATGTGTTGTTTTTTGTCCACTGTCACATGCCACATTTTGTCACTTTTGAAATACTTGACGACATTTCTCTGGTATAACAAGACGAACTATCTTTTGACATGCAATTTTTTTTCAAATAGTAACTACCACTTGCTGTCACCTGAAAATGAGAACTGAAATCTTATTTTGAAAATTGAGCCCTCATGTCCCATTTCCAGCTTCACCTTTAGAGAATGTCTCATATCAGGCACATTAAACAAGACTGCTGAGTGCACCTGCCATTCCACTCACTTCATCCCAGTCACATGACACTGTCCCACCATGGCTACAGATGCATCACATTGCAGATGACACACACCATAAAATGACACTGTCCCATCACTACAGATGCATCACATTGCAGATGACCACACCATAAAATGACACTGTCCCACCATGGCTACTGATGCATCTCATTGCAGATAACCACACCATAAAATGACACTGTCCCACCATGGCTACAGATGCATGCATCTCAATGCAGATGACCACACCATAAAATGACACTGTCCCACCATGGCTACAGATGCATCTCAATGCAGATGACCACACCATAAAATGACACTGTCCCACCATGGCTACAGATGCATCTCAATGCAGATGACCACACCATAAAATGACACTGTCCCACCATGGCTACAGATGCATCTCAATGCAGATAACCACACCATGAAATGTTCTACTGGCCAATGGCACTGTGCAATCAACAGCTTGTTGACAGATTTCTTGTTGATCAACTGTTATGCCTCCATGCAAAATTTTAAGAAAAGTAGCATATTAATTGCTAACAACAGAAGTGAGTGATGAACAGGCACAGTAAAGACCCACACCAGGCCTACAAATGGTGGCTCCCAGTTCAAAAATTGAGCCAAATAGGGTTTTAGAAGAGGGCAAAATGATCAGCATGCAATTTTTAAACGTAGGGAAAAATTAAGGCACTTCTTGATTCCCCCCCACACCCCTCCCCCCTACCCTGCATCTGCACAGAAAAATGTGAAGACTTAGCAGAACAAGGAGCATACACTGAAGACCGAGAAATGGCCAAGTCAGTACCAGAACAAGGACCACACAGTGCAGACAGAGAAATGGCCCTACAGTACCAGAACAAGGACCACACAGTGCAGACAGAGAAATGGCCTACAGTACCAGAACAAGGACCACACAGTGCAGACAGAGAAATGTCCTACAGTAACAGAACAAGGACCACACAGTGCAGACAGAGAAATAGCCTACAGTACCAGAACAAGGACCACACAGTGCACAGAGAAATGGCCTACAGTACCAGAACAAGGACCACACAGTGCACAGAGAAATGGCCTACAGTACCAGAACAAGGACCACACAGTGGAGACAGAGAAATGGCCTACAGTACCAGAACAAGGACCACACAGTGCAGACAGAGAAATGGCCTACAGTACCAGAACAAGGACCACACAGTGCAGACAGAGAAATGTCCTACAGTACCAGAACAAGGACCACACAGTGCAGACAGAGAAATAGCCTACAGTACCAGAACAAGGACCACACAGTGCAGACAGAGAAATGGCCTACAGTACCAGAACAAGGACCACACAGTGCAGACAGAGAAATGGCCTACAGTACCAGAACAAGGACCACACAGTGGAGACAGAGAAATGTCCAAGTCAGTGTGACAGAAAAGAGGGAACTGGCAGCAGAAGAGACATTCCCCCGGGTGGGTGGGGGGGCATAGGAAGGGAACAGAATGGAAGCAGATGCACAGAAAAGAGAATCCATGGACTCACACACTGAGGCTGAGTGAGGATGTGCAGGAAAATGGGGAGCAGGAAAATAAGTGGAACTACTCAAGAAGGGGAGAGAGAGCAGCTCTTCCCCTTCTGTGTGAAAGAAAAGGGATGAAAAAAAAAATGTGTAGGAGAGGCACAGAAAAGTCAGGTGATCTTAGTGGGGTAGGGTGGGCAACAAGGAGACATTATATATAACCCCACCCAACAGTCCATTTTCTTCAGTTTTTTTTCCACATCTGTAAACTCGGTAACAACTGTCAAGCTTTCTCGACAAGTTGGGCACTAAGTTTAAAAAAAAAAAAAAAAAACCACACACACACACACATACACAAAGAAAAAGCAGCATCACCTATGAGAAGAATAAAGACCTTACAACACTGCCATATTTTTGCTTTTGAGCATTGCAGCCATACTACAGCACACTTCAGATTCTGCAGTGGCACTCCAAAAGGTGTGTTATAAAACGTTCACACATCTTGATGAAAAACAAAATTAATTTGCAATATCGTTTAAAAAAAAAAAGGCATAATAGACAGACAGTATGATTTTCTTCCCATTTTACAGCTTTCATTACTATAGCCCAGCCAACTACACATGGTCTTTCATTACTATAGCCCAGCCAACTACACATGGTCTTTCATTACTATAGCCCCCAGCCAACTACACATGGTCTTTCATTACTATAGCCCAGCCAACTACACATGGTCTTTCATTACTATAGCCCCCAGCCAACTACACATGGTTTTTCATTACTATAGCCCAGCCAACTACACATGGTCTTTCATTTATATAGCCCAGCCAACTACACATGGTCTTTCATTACTACAGCCCACAGCCAACTACACATGGTCTTTCATTACTATAGCCCACAGCCAACTACACATGGTCTTTCATTACTATAGCCCAGGCCAACTACACATGGTCTTCCATTACCATAGCCCAGCCAACTACACATGGTCTTCCATTACCATAGCCCAGACAACTATACATGGTCTTTCATTACAGCCAACATGGTCTTTCCCACAGCCCCAGCCAACTACAATGGTCTTTCATTACTATAGCTCCCAGCCAACTACACATGGTCTTTCATTACCATAGCCCACAGCCACTACACATGGTCTTTCATTACTATAGCCCAGCCAACTACACATGGTCTTTCATTACTATAGCTCCCAGCCAACTACACATGGTTTTTCATTACTATAGCCCAGCCAACTACACATGGTCTTTCATTACTATAGCCCAGCCAACTACACATGGTCTTTCATTACTATAGCCCACAGCCAACTACACATGGTCTTTCATTACTATAGCCCAGCCAACTATACATGGTCTTTCATTACTATAGCCCACAGCCAACTACACATGGTCTTGCATTACTATAGCCCACAGCCAACTACACATGGTCTTTCATTACTATAGCCCACAGCCAACTACACATGGTCTTGCATTACTATAGCCCAGCCAACTACACATGGTTTTTCATTACAATAGCCCACAGCCAACTATACATGAAAGACCCAATCCTATGATAACTGAATAGTTGACATGTTTTCAGGTGGATAGTAAGACCCAATCCTACGATAACGGAATAGCTGACATCCTTCAGGTGGACAAGACCCAACCCTGTAGTAAGTAAATAGTTGACATGCTTCAGGTGGACAAGACCCAACCCTATAGTAAGTAAATAGTTGACATGCTTCAGGTGGACAAGACCCAACCCTCTAGTAAGTAAATAGTTGACATGCTTCAGGTGGACAAGACCCAACCCTATAGTAAGTAAATAGTTGACATCCTTCAGGTGGACAAGACCCAACCCTATAGTAAGTAAATAGTTGACATGCTTCAGGTGGACAAGACCCAACCTATAGTAAGTAAATAGTTGACATGCCTCAGGTGGATAGAAGCGAGCTGTGCTGACGGTGCCAGGCATTCTGATGGACTGTTCTCTCCCAGATCAGAGATAAAATAACTATAACAATGATAACATGTCAAAAAAAAAAAAAAAAAAAAAAAAAAAAAAAAAAAAAATATGGAGCACAAGAATCCCTGGGCAACTAGACTGGAGAGAGGACAGCTAGCATCCACTCTTGACAGCATGTACAATTTTTACCACATGGTCCCTATTTTACACACACACACCCCTTCCCCGGAAAAAAGAAAATAATAATACATAATCTAAAAAAAAAAAAATTGAAATGCTGGCAAGTTATACTGGGTAAGAGTGACTAGAATATCACCTTAATGATCCAACCATCTGACATTTCCCATTCAATTTCACCACACTAACATTGTGTCCCTTCATTATTTTGCTTGCCATTTTCTTTAAAATATTTCATTTTGTTCTTTTCAGGCACCGTCTTCTCCTTGTCTGCTCTTCTATGTCAATGGAAGACTCTCCATTAGCTGACTGGGCTCCGCCTGTATGTTCCTGGCCTGACTGGGATCCACCATCTTCACCCCTTTTTCCTTATTCCCCCCCCCCTTATTCCATCACCATCCACTCTCTCCCATCTCTCCCCTTACCCCTTTACCCCCTCCCCCTTCACACTGAAACCCATCTTCCACGATGGCAAGTTAAGCTCAATTCTGGGGCTGGAAGAGGCTCGGCATCATACTGGAATTTTGAACTTAGGGGGGATAAATGTCGTGGACACCTACCAGCCATGCTCTGTTTATCTTGCCAAGAAGTCATGCATTCTGTTTGTGCATGTAAGCCTGTGCATCAATTAATAGAGTATGGTCACCATGGGTTTGGAACACAATTCCTTTCATGACAATAAAGCAGTAGCTACAAGCAAACATGAATGAATAAACATGGGAAGAAATGATGTGGCAAGAACATTAAGATTTGGTGCACGATCGCAGGTCATGATTTCTGTCTGTGGATGGCAGAACAGTATGCATGTACATATTTTACCTCATTCCTGAGGCACTGTGACTCCATGGAGCGGACGCTGGGGCTGGAGGAGGGAGAGCACCATCCAGAGGATGAGGGGGACCAGGCACCAGTGGTGCCCGTGCCCTAGGACGTGGACGTGGCATCAGTGGCATCTCTTCTTCAGAGTGGATGTCTGTGGTGACAGCAGAAGGGACGGGGTGTTGAAGACTGGTTCCTCATCTGGCAGACTGGTGGGTGGGTGGAGGTCTCTCTGGTTGACGACCCTCACCGGGCCACCTGACAGTGGCAGGACAGCACACACCTGTTCATGTGGGTTGGCACTGACACAGTGCCGGTCAGGCTGCCAGAAGTCCTGGATCTTGTTGTGGCCCAGTCTGACGCTCTTCTTCCAGTCGATACTAGACCTTCAATCGCTGACCGTTTCTAGGACCATCTGTCAAATTTTTAAGAGTAAGATTTATTTTTGTCCATGGTCAGTATTGCCCAGACAGGGTTTTTTTTTTTTATCCCTATACTCACATACAGTTACTTCAATTAAATACAAACGAAACAACAATATGTAACACACCACCGTGGTGTTTTCGTGTTTCTTGTCTGAGACCCAACAATGTTCACTTGGTGCGTGAGATCCAACTTATTCATGCCACATACATTGCCCTTTTTGATGCAACATACTATATACCCCATGATCCCCACACTGCATGTGGGACATATAGTATCCTTTTATCATAATATAATACAGACGCTTGTAAGCCCTATATTGGAACACTGTCACTAGTGATGCGAAAACTATTCATGTTTAACATTTATAAACAGCTAATGTGTCTGCTGATGATGAACACATATGTGACGGCCTCCCCACAAAATGATAGATAAGTCGCGCAGGGCTGATCGCCGCTGCGGGCAACAAAGAGTGGTGAAGGTCATTTTGGGGTAAAATGAGATTTTTGCACCAACACAGAGGAACACCATTAAAACATATCATGTTTCACTGATTTACCTGTTAAGCTAGAAATGTGATTAAATGAATTTTTTTCACTCCACGTCATCAATTTTAAGCAACACTGATTGCAAAAAGTTACTCGTTTTCAACGGATAATCAAGTGCACATCCCTCGCAGAGCCCCTGGCATGCCGCACTTCATTCGAAAGCTCAGTTTGTCTTTTAAGACTCTGTACACAATCTTAATTCGAAAACTCAGTAGGTCTTTTAAGACTCTGTACACAATCTTTTTAAATAAACCAATCAGAAGGCCTCTACGAGGCATTCAAAGTTGTACACATAAGAAAGCCTTCCAACCAATCAGTAATCAAATACCGAAATGGCCTTAGTAACTCAGCTGTTAACAGCAGAGACGCTGCCTTTCATTGGTCACAGCTCAATGGAATCTATTGCGTTTTGCCTTCGTCGTCGCCTCACTCGAAAAA